>BCLF01000007.1:1738806-1791983 GCA_001602275.1 Zoysia japonica | reverse complement strand
GGGTGCCACCTGGCTCATTAAATGGTGTGTCCTCAACATGGGCCTCTATGAAGATTGGATTTCAGAACTTCAAAGCAAATATGGGTTCCAAGAAATTCCTTCCTTTGCGCCAAGATCCAGGATTTGCTCCGCATTCTACTGCCTCTTCACATGAATCTCTTGACGACATATTCCAAAGGTTAAAACGGCGACCTGCAAATATGCCTGTGGATTATCTTGACGATGATGATGATGATGATGATGACAACACTGGAGACCTGGATTTACATTTTGAGGATCACTGAGATGCGCCATAGATATTCTTTTAGGACTTCGGAATATGCACACTCACAAGTCAGAAATTAAAAGATTTGATAGCGTTAGATGCAGAAAGGAAGACGATATAGGGTGTACAGATTTGAGTGTGCTTCCTGGAAGCTCAAGAAGCCTGCCCATCTGGAAAACTGCAAATGTTAAAGGACGATATGATGGCAGGCTTTGCAGAAAGGTAGCGGATTTTCCCACCAAGTGATGGTGGAACTTTCTGCTTTACACATGCTCCCTTCATTCTTAAATTGTTATCGTTAGTATAACAAATCTAGTTCATTTCTAAACTAAATTCTTATCCTAACAACAACAATTAAAAATAGAGAGTATAGACTACGTTGGTAAGACATTGTTGACTTGCTGATTTTCTCACCTTGATGTATATGAGATGCCGACTACTATATTGAAAGCCAAAGAACATGCAAAGGTATTGAAAACGTGTCTGATAATTGCAGTAAGGAAGTTGTGTAAAATGTATCTGCTCGGGAAACTTCTTGAGTGACTTTTGTTTGGCTAAATTTTGATTATTTGATGGTCATATTTGCAGACGTTTTCAATGATTGTGTTTTCAATTATTTCTGTTCGGAGCATAAGCATACATATCATATATACAAGGCACATACAATACGAAGGCGGCACATAAATTAGTTATAGGACTAAATAATAGGGATGTTGCACAATAAGAAAACTTATAAATAGGCAGAGCAAAAGTAATCTTATTTGAAAGAAATAGTAGGATTAAAAGCATTTTGGGCGGTCAATCCCTGTTACACAGAATTAGGTGCTGGATCTATCGTCTTAATTTTCTATGCTAACCTAGCGCTAGTCTAGTAAGCCATCGGTTGTCTGCAGAAACAATTCTGTACGACAAAAGTTTAGGAATATCTCGAACTCTGTTGATGAAGTCCTGTCTTTTGTGTCTCAAAAAAAAAAGTCCTGTCTTTTGCGAATTTGTTTTGTTTATATAGGACTCGGTTGTGAATAGAATTGCCATCCGCACCCAGTAGTGCAATAGTAAGAGAACAGAGGCATACATATCAGTCATTCTCAGTCATATATTTCCGTTGAAGTAAAAAAAGAACAAATCAGAGATGAATTACATATGCTTTGTCTTAAACCTGTACAAGAGAGCTAGGCTACCTCCTGCATGCTCCTTCCCCACACAGGCCATAACCACGAGAGAAATGCACCAAAACGAACCAATGAAATTGCCAGAGATACTAGGAATAGAAGGAATGAAATCGCTAGTCAATTAAACTAGAACAACACAGTCAGCGACAGCCAGAGGGCCACGCCAATCGGCATGCACGCGAGTAGCTTTCTTCCGTGGCCAGGCGGTCCGGTCAGAACAGCACCCACTTGGCCGCGGCGACCCTCTCTTGGATTGCCGTCGTCTTGGAATGCGCCAGCGAGCACCCGCCATCCTGCTTTGGCGGCCTCTTGGTTCCTCCGCCGCGCGTGGCGCGCAGCAGCTTCGCCCAGAATCCGGTGGCAGCGGCCGCGGCCCTCCTCTGCTCCCTCCTGGCCCGCAGGAACACCGCCACCGCGTCGGCGTCCCCGACGACCCGCTCGTGCCTCATCAGCAGCGACACGCGCCCGTCGTGGAAGCACCACGGGCCGGCGCCGCGCGGCCCCGAAGGCGACTCCGCGGCGGCCGAGGAGCAGCCGGTGGAGCCCTCCGAGGAGTACGCCGTGGACGCCTCCGAGCCGCAGGAGGACGGCTCGTCGCCGTCGTCGTCCGCGCCGCGGACGACGGATGGCAGCGACGCGGAGAGCGCGAGGCGCGACAGGCGTTCCTGCAGGCAGAAGGCGCAGACGCCCGCGCCGGGCTGCCGGTGCCGCGGGTGCCGCCGGCACCGCGCGCCCTCCTCCGCCTTCTTCTTGATCGGCTTCGTGTTGCCCATCCCCGTGCTGCTTCCGAGCCAAAAGGACTGCCAATCAGCTGCGACGGAACGAGGACGATAGATCACCAGCACCTACTTCTCGTGCCGTGCAACAAGCAGGAGCTTATACAGGTCGCTGTAGTAGCAGTAATCTGCGTGGTCGTGCGCGCGTGTGGCTGCATATTTGTACGTGATGGGGTCATGGCCTCATGGCTTGCGCGCGGAGCGGAGGTGAGCTTCGCGGATGGTGCCCGCGAGGCGAGCTGCGATGTGGTTGGAGTTGGACGTTTGATGCGGCCTGGCTGGCGCTGCGTGAGCCTCGGCTGGGTCCGGGTTGGCGGCGTGTGGGCGCGGTCGGGGCCTCGGGGCAGGTCTGGTCTCGTGCGGTACGGAGCGGAGTACTGTGCACGCACGGCTTTCCTACGAGCGATCGGGTTTGGGTTGGGCCATTATTTATTCATATGCAGAGGGCTTTTTTGCCTTTTTGGAAGCTTCCGATTCTGGATCTGGAATGACAATTGGGGTGGTTCGTCAGCTCCACGGCGGAGAATTTCGCTTCATTCTCTCTCATTGTGGATTGTGGTGGTGGTGGTGCCCTTTTCTTTTGATGTGATGGGTTTGGTCTGGTGATGCACCATGAACTTTTTAATAGTGTGTTTATGTGCTGGTGCACCTGCCGGCAGGAAGCCGGGAACTGTGGCTTATACTCCAGTTGACAGAACTTAGCAGAACTTACACAGTCGCAGAAATCACAAACGAACATGACTTCTAGTAACGAAACTCAACGTTGAAGGTGGTGCTGTAGGTCTCGAAGCAGCCGCGAAAAACAGCGGAGAATTGCGTCAAATCTGACGCCCGAGGAGCTTGCACTGGAGTCGCCCTGGTGTTCTCTGCGGAATTCGTCTGAACCGCGTCAACGGAGCCCCGGCCCCTTCAACGTGACGCACTGATCGATTGACAGTTTCCCCGGTCCTAGGGCGGCGGGAAAATGAGGGCCGTGGTCTCTGGTTCTGTGGTTCCGTTCTGCGCGAGACCGAGTCCGAGGCTTGGTCTAAAATTCCAAGGACGTGCGATGCGAGTGGGTGCGAGGACGAAATTTGTCTCCGTTTTGAAATCTCGTACCAGGATAGACGAGGTCAGGAGTGCTAGTGAAACTTCCTGGGATTGCCGCTTCGTCAGGCGTCTGCGGGATGAGGAGCTTCGCTACGATCTCCACGAAACTCTATTTCGTCCTTGCTTTTGAATATTCTTCTCCGACGCCTTGCAAATGCAGTTCTGACTTTTGACACTTTATGCTAGCCACAGGTTCGCAGTAGTAGTTCATCGAAGCAGCGGGAACACCGCCGTCCGCCGGCGGCTCCCTGAAAACTTGGGTACTCGCGCGTCGGTCGGCGCTCGCGGACGCGATCACGGACAGTTCTGCCTCTGCTAAAACAAGGCGTTTTTTAACCCGGTGGCCGGCACGTCTTACCGCCGTGAACGCCACGCGCGGAACCGGCCGCCGCCCGCGCGGGGGGCACGAGAGAAGGGATCACGTGCCGCTGCGCGGTCCCCGAACCGGGGCTGGGCTGGCGGTCTGAGGACGTCGTCGCGTACGCAATTCCGTGCTGGCTCCGCCGACGCCGCGTGGGTGCCGCCACAAGCAGGCACCGTCTGGGAAACTCGTAGTCCACCGTCAGTTGGGGGGAGGATTCCGTGTTAGTGTTCAGACAATCTTGTCAAGGGTGCTGCTAACGCGGAGTCACCGGCAAGTAATCATGTTCTCTGCGTACGGGAGCACATCTGTACGTGTGGATGCAATGCAAGCTGCCAACCTGGTTAGCTGCAGCCTACAGTACGGGTTCGATGACGATGGCACAGAAGTATCATTCAATAATTATTTTTTGAAATATGAATCTTTTAATAATTTGTAAATAGGAAAACGCTGGCTCAGGTGAGAGTGCAAACTGGAAAAAAAAGCCCGTTGGAGCCCACGCGATCGGACCGAGTGAGGTTGGAGTCACGAGTGCAAACTGATCCAGGAGTTGATGACCCAATTCCAGAAGGAGAATCAGTTGGGCCCAGACGAAGCCACCTTGCAGAAAGAATGGCTGTTAGCCTGCTACTGATCGTCAGCCCAATACCGAGATCGAGAAAGCTTTCTGTGACACCGTGCCCTTTTCGACCCAAATGGAAAGCATAATAGTTGGGCCAGCCCGCGGCATGCAAGTTCCCAGAATTTTTTTAATTAAATTTGTAAAATCAACAGGGCGAGCACTCCAGTGTTCTGACCACCAAAGGCTACTTGCATTCGCCGCACCTGTGCCGAGATAAGGCAACATAGAAATTCAGAGCAGGGTAGAGCAGGAACCAGGAACACCAACTTCCTTCACCCCAATAAACCTCGGGTCTACAACAACGAGCAACCACATTGCAGACGATGTGACCTAGCTAGGAGTATATAGGAGCACTGCCTCCATGCTGACCTTGCCTAACTCTCTTTAGCCTCTGTCAGGCGAGCATCGCTAGCCGTACGATTACAAACCAGACCAAGCCCAAGCGGGACAACGCCTCCGATCCGAGGCCGGCCGCGCTGGGGTACGACGTGAACGGCGTCGTGCTCGGCGTCGTCGTGTACGGCGTGGTGCCTCCGGTGCACGCCGGAGACGTCGGCGTCGTCGTGTACGGCGTGGTGGTGTACGGAGTGTTGGTGTACGGAGTGTTGGTGTACGGCGTCGTTGTCGGGGTGGTCGTCGGCGGCGCCGGCGAGGACGAGCCGCCGACGGTCACGGAGAGCTTCATGCCCGCGCTGCAGTGCCCGGGGATGCTGCAGATGAAGTAGTGGCTGCCGGGCGTCTTGAGCGGCACGGTGGTCGCGCCGCTGCTGTCGGAGCCGAGCGGCTTGGTCGCCGTGCACGCCATGTACTCCGCCGCGCTCACCTCCGCCACCGTGTGCAGACCTTTCGCGTAGTTGAACACTGCGATTGATCAAGCAGAAAAATAACAATTTCTCATGAGCAATGCCATCTCTTTCATAATTTCATTTAGACGACTTTGGGCATTCGCCGCGTCACGACATGCATGGCGACATGCGCGACCTACGACCGCGGCTACGTACCGAGATTGTCGCCAACTTTGAAGTTCTTGGAGGCGGCCCATGAGGTGTAATCAACTGACGTCGTCCACCCGGACCCGTCGCCGACGGTGTAGCTGGTGGTGGCAGCGGGGGACACGCTTGCCGCGAGCAGCAGAAGCGCTGCCAAAGCTAACCATGAGATCCGCCCGGAAGTCATTATGTGGAACCCAGAATTTTCAGAAAGCAGCGTCAGTTGGGATAGCTGGTGCTGCGTTGCACACTATGAGAGAACTCAGAGAAGTGATGCAGAGACACGACACGGGAGAATATTGGGAGGTCTATATAACAGCGGCGATTGCAAAGTGAGAGGAATTGGTGGCCAGCAAAGGGGCTTTCAACGGGTGTGTGGGAAGGAAACGAATATCTGGACTGGACCCGGTGCTATCGCCGAACAGGGAGGGCGGCGGTTGTTCATACCACCAACCGTAAGGCTTCTTCATCATTACGTTCCAAGAAGAACATTTTTTCCCATGACATGACCACAGGACTTTAGGTCAGGAGTACTTTTGTGGGAATCCATGGCCATTTCTCTGTTTCACTGAACAATCGCTTTGAGTAGTAAATATTTCTCCACTAGATTGCCTAGTAGTATATTTTTCTTTTTTTGACATTTTTCGATCACTCGATCTGGAACGGGTGGCTCAAATCAAAGGTGGAACTAATTTAACAAAGATTCTCGAGCTGAAAGAGAAATGCACCGACGCAGGTCACGCCGCTTTACCGCTTTGCGCCTATTTTGCTCTTTTTAGGTGCGACGTCTCTTCATAAGATAGTCCGGCCAAAGGTGGAGTGAATCTGATCGTGCCGAGCTGCGGCGTCGTGGCATCAGATTTGCCTCTTCACACGGAGGTCATCTGGGTCAAGCTGCCTACCCTTTCGAGAACGACTCCGCACTTACATCGACAGAGGACGTTCCAAGGCGGGGAAGGCCCATAACATATCTTCGTTCGAATGAAATGTTTTCCTTTAAATGTAACTTAATGTTTCCCTCTCGTTGATTAGAAATGCATGAGACCATGATCGTTAGGTGAAGGACAGGGAGATTGGAACACGATTAGAAGGCGGGATGGACGTTTTCTCTGGTCCCGTTGCGAGGCTGATCAGGACTTGAGACGTCATCAAGCATGGTACGGAAGGTGACATTCTAAAACACAGCCATTTGCCAATCGGACATGGACTGGTTAGGTTGGACTCAGTCGGTAGAAAAAATCACAAGTAGTATCTACCTAGTCCCCCCCCTGCGAAGGTATCTGAGTACCTCGTACTTTGAATGCACTCATGGTAAGAACTCTTTGAAACCATCTGAAGTTCTGAACCTGTAAAATTTTCGATGGTTTTCAGATAGCAGAGGTGAGGTCGTAAAGATTTTGTAATTTGGTAGACGCCTCCTCCTTGTGCCTTTGTTTTTCAGATCAGACTAATTTCTTTGCTCAGACCTGAGAGGACGACGAGAGCCTGAACATCCTTCGTTGGATCAGTCAACCAGACCCCCAAATTCGCATCTGTGTCGGTTGCTTTAATTTACGAGGCATAATTCGTGGTCCGCTCATGTTCAACGTTAATTGACTATATATTATTGCAGATTCCTGTACCCTCCTTGTGGCTTTCCCTGGTTCCAAGCGTAAAGCATGCTACCTCGGGAGCACTCCATTTAGCACCATGAAGGAGACTGTTATTAGATTTAGCGATTCCTTTCTGGTTTTATGGTTAAAGGAAGGAAGGACCGAAGGAGCCTTTTCTTGTTGCGGCGTAGTAGTAGCAACTTTACTCCTTGTCAGCTGCAACCGTGCTGGTGTAGTGGCGTGCTGCTTCCGGCGAACTCGCCGAAACAATTGTGATGCTGTCGTAGCTCATGGGATCGAGACATTCGGGCATCTTCAATTGTTGAATTCTTTGTTACGAGCTCTGACGGCTTTGGTTCATCGCCATGGACGAAACGGTGACTGCTCAGCGCAAACGGGAAACGAAGGACCCCTGCCAGCGCCAGGCTTGCCAGCCGCCGAGACTGGCCAGCCCATTAAAGTCCTTTACTGCTATCCTCCAAGCCCACCACCGTCGTGTAAACTGAGGCCCATAATAGAACATGCTCTTATCCACGGGAGACGGCCTAAAGAGCCACGAAGACGACGGAAGCCTAAGCTGCCTAACCGCCCTAACGCAACGCGGCGGCGGCAGCGACGGGCAGCGGAGAGAGATCGATGGAAGATGAACATTGACCATGCTAGCTAAGGTAAGCATGGATGAACCAGCACGTACAAAGACTGCGCCGCGACTTTCCACGGCCGCCTGTGGATTAGGCGTGTGCTCATCCAATCCCATCGTCTGGGTGGATCCGGCAACAAAGACAATTGGACAAGATACCCTGCCGAACGATGCTGGACTTCCATGGTTACGTGCCCGCGAAGCGCGCCGAGCTCGTCTTGTAGCGCCCTCGGCATGCAGCACTGTTTTGTGGCAACCTCATGTCATGCTGCCGTGCCAACTTGTTTTTGTATCGTGATAATTAAAAATTATATATGCAGATTGGTCAGGTGACGGTTAGCTAGTCGAGATCTATGTGGGCCTGCTGATATGTCTGGAGTATCTTGATTCATTCGATCATGTCAACAGTAGTCAACGTCAATGTACAACCAGGACGGAGATCGAATTCCTCATTGGTAAGGCAGGAGGAGAATTCTCCGGAAACGCGGGGAAACAGACAGGAATCCCAGCGACAAACTGGAAGTTTTTTCTAACAAACGTGCAGGACGAAGAAAGTCGAATCCCTGTCAACTCGTCGGCCCGCTCCAGAACTCACACGGCACGTAGCCTCGTCGCCCATCGGACCACTGTATACCCGTTTGTCACTTCTACCGTCCGGCGAAGAACACCCCGCCGGATGCCTTGCACTCATGAAACAGTGCACCTGGCGCCGCGTCAATGGGCGTGGGCCGCCTCAATCATCAGAAACGAGCAAAACGTGCCGCATGGGAGTGGCGCGCCTGGACGAGCGAGTGGTCTCGACGTCGGCGAGTTAACCGAGCGCCACTCGTTCCCCGGCGCCGTGGCACGAGACGGCGCGTGCGGCCGGGAGGAAACGTCCCTTTCGTTCCTCGATTCTCCCCCCGGCGACCGGGTCGCATGCAGGAGTGTGGCCGTTGCCGTCTCGGCGCAGCCGGGCAGCCCACGCGGCGGCCACTAGCCCACTAGCGCCGTGGTGCGCAGGCTGGCATGCCGCATGCGCAGCTGGAGGCGCGTGGACTGGAGCGGAGACGGCCGCGCCGACCCCGGTACGTGGGTCCTGTCATCACCGGGTCAGCTCGCATCGCAGCCGCTCGCCGGAGGATGGGCGGTTCGTGTGCGTGGAGCCCGTCGCGTCAGAGTTCAGACTGACGTTGAGAGGAAGTGCGTCCGTGTCTCGTAACAACAAAACGACAGTAGAAGTCAAGACTCAAGTGGTTTGAAATTTGACGGCGATACTGGGAATCCACACGATCGCCTTGTCGATCGACCAGATGGTTGGGTTCGTTTACACGCGGTTATTTTTCACACCGCGCCCTGCTGTTAGCGTGGGTCAGCTCATGCGCCATGCTTGCGTAGCCTCGTAATTAGTCCGAATTCTAGACATAAAACTGTCAAATTTCTTCTCGAGGGAAGATAACCATTCTAGAGAACAAGACATTCGAGCGTCATGACATGCTGCTCAACGAACATAGTATAGTCTAAAGAGTGTCCAAGGAGTTTGTGTTCGAAAGCGTGATTTCTTCTTGGTCACATCGGGATTGTTCACTTCTCCGGAAGAATAATTATGAAGATTGACGTTTTGGTTTGAAATACAACGGTTATTAAGTTCCTGGCATGATGGTACAGTAGCGCGTGTTGTTCCGCTTCAAACAGTTGCTGATATGAGCACTGCCGCGTAGGTTGGTTCTTGATAAGCAGTTACTATACCAGTTTACACGCCGTTTGAATTCAGATACCAGAATTCCAACAAACAGCCGTGTCCTGCCGCTGCTTCCGAACACCTGGATGGTCGAACAGTCAAACCACCAGACAAGTGGACGCCTGCCCCGGAGTCGGCTCCTTCCTCCCGTCACACACGCCGCGTTCCCCGGAATCGCGATGTGCTTGGCTGCTCGTCAGCAGTCAGTCAGCACAACTCAACTTCCTCGCCTTCACCACTATATAGTCCGCCTCCATGCTGCATGCTGCGCAGAGAGGCCGGCCAACCCGCACACGTCTCCGCGGCGCGCAAGGATGCCTACGCCTCGCCCCGGCCATGCGCTGCTGCTCGCCGCGCTCCTGGCTTCCGCGCTCGCGGTGGCCAGCGCGCAGGGTTCGGCCGACGACTACATGGCCGGCCGGCCGGTGCACGTCAGCACGGCGATGATCGCGCTCCTCGCCGCCGTCATCGCCGTGTTCATCTTCATCGCCTTCTCCACCATCTACCTCCGCCACTGCACAGGGTACGACGCCAGGTCGGACTTCGACGGCCACGCCGTCCACCTCGACCACACCTTCATCTCGCGGTCGCGGAGGCAGAGGCGGCAGCGCGGGCTTGACCCCGAGGTGGTGGAGACGTTCCCCACCATGAAGTACGCCGAGGCCAAGGCGCTGCGGGTGGGGAAGGGGGGCGCGCTCGAGTGCGCGGTCTGCCTCAGCGAGTTCGAGGACGAGGAGCGGCTCAGGCTCCTGCCCAAGTGCAGCCACGCCTTCCACCCGGACTGCATCGGCGAGTGGCTCGCCAGCCACGTCACCTGCCCTGTCTGCCGCTGCAATCTCGACCCGAACAAGGATACCGGCAGCGACGAAGAGCCGCGGATCCCGGCGGCGCCACAAGCGAACAACAGCGTCTCAAGCGAAACAACCTCCTTACGGCAAGACGACAGCGCACAAGCCGTGGCCGACGCCGTGGTGATCGATATGGTGACCGCGGAGGACGAGGAGGAGCGGAGGAGGGAAGAGATGGAGCTGGAACGGATAGGGAGCCAGCGGAGAGCCATGCGGTCGCGGTCGGGGCGCCGTCCGACGATGCTCGCGCGGTCCCACTCCACGGGCCGCTCCTTCGCCGTCCGGCTCGACCGCGACCTGGAACGGTTCACGCTGCGGCTTCCGGAGCACGTGCGCCGAGAGATGGTCACGGCGGGGGAGCACAGCCTGCAGTCGCTTCGCGGGCAACAAGTAGGGGAAGGAAGCAGCCGCGGTGGACGCAGCGGCCCTCTAGGCCGCGCGGCGAGATGGCAGTCCCTTCTCGCGAGGACGTTCTCCGGGAAGGTGTCGTTCTTCTTGGCGTCAAGAGCAACGGTAAGCTCTGACGGAGGAGAAGTGTCGTCCACGTCGTCGTCGAGGGTGAGAGGGAAGCGCGTGGCCGCCGTTGATGCCGTCGACGTTCCTGACAGAGGATGCCTGCGTCTTGACCGCATTGGCGGCAGCCCGTCCGGCGCCAGAGCTGGAAGTGGAACTGTGCCACACGAGGCGGCGGACGAGGAGAAAGCAGCTGCGCAGCAGGTTCGGACGTAGAATGGGAACAGAAGACTTGGACATAGGAACCTGAAAGTGACGCTCTTTTCTTTCACATGCGAGAGCAATGGACATATTTGTCTGTGAGCAGCAGGGTGGGATTTGGTAGTCAAATCAACGAAGTCGTGCTCGAAATTCTTGTAAATTTAAGATGTACAAAGTGCAATTGAAATTTTGTACAGGAATGAGCAGAACCGTAAGTTACTGGTACAGATAATCATGCCTGAAGTTGTCACCGCGTGTATTGGCCATGTATCCATCTCCTACCGTCAGACAAATATAGATGAGAAGAAGAGCTGCCGGTTTACCTTATCTTGGTGTTTGAGCAATGTCTTCTATGGACGCTCCCTGCTTTGTTCCGGTTGTACCATAACCAACGGATTCTAACGGCCCTGCCAAAATTTTCAAGGTCTTTATGGCCAATTCCCCTACTTCATCAGACAGTGATTTTCCATTCACTGCTCAGCTCTTATGCTGATTTTTAATGGTTTAAAATGATGTAAACGAGAATGCAGAGACGTGCTTATTTCAAAAAAAAAAAAAGAATGCAGAGACGTGAATATAACTTATTTCTATGAAATTTCTGTATTCCAAAGAGACCCTATTTTCTAAAAAAAATTAGGTCTTCTCTCCGCCCAAGGAAACTTCTTTCGATTTGCTGAATAGCTCATGCAGGTAATTTGAAGCCGAGAGGACCGCCCTCTATTTCTTGCCCAGGGTATGATAAAAAACTCTCTTCCACCCATGAGGTTGGTTGGCAAAACTTTTGCACCACCGGCTGCACCTGCACTGAAGATCCGGGAGGCCAAGGTATACACAAGGAAACTGTGCAATCCTGTGTTCCTGCCCAACAAGTCGCTGTATGTATAAATCCTGGCACTGGATGGGGGAAAATTCAGTTTTTATCCATGTTCGTGATCAACCCTGTTGCTTGACCAGAAATATGTGGTCATATTGTCTAAGTAAACGCTATAATAAAAGGACGGATTATTTTGTCAAGCCTGGTACGTCATTGCATATGCTTAACCCCCACTGTCCCAGAAAAAGAACTCAACTGAACTGCACTCCGCACACCATCCAGACAGGCGGCGAAGAAAAGAAAGGATCGCCTTGACTCTATTCTGGAGGGAAAGCGATAGATGAAGACTTGGCAAAATCGGGTTGGTTCTCACATGAGACCTCAGACGTTCAAGTTGGAACCGGCGGCGCGAGGAAATCGATGGCCTTTTGCTTGACTTCTACGTCCACCGGCCCTACACGCTCTAAAACAGAAGCATGGCCAGGGCGCAGGTAGTATCGGAAACAGTCTCGACTGGAGCTTTAATCGAAAACGCTAAAAGCAGTAAATGTTGTGGGCTCGTGTTGCAGGAGGGTGCAAGTACTTGTTCTTTAAAATTGATTTTTAAAACTGTGGTTCTATCTAGCACAAATGAACTAATGGCTTTACAAAACTGACTTTAGCCGCTTCTGTTTCAATGATAATCCACCGATGCTTGAGTCGCTTGCAAAACCCAGAGCCTCCATACACGGCTCAACTTCACTCTGTAAAGCAAGCATGATCATTTGCAGGTTTCGAAGCTGCTTTGCGGCACCGTAAACCCGAAATGTGAGCATATCCGAACAGACCAGGCCGGCATCCCTAAAAAGTAAAAAACGCCCAATTCCATTCGGCCCGTCTATCGGCAACAAACCGGCCTGCTGTACGCCCTTGTTGGAGAAGCCTACTTGTAAGGCAGAGGCGTAGCCCATCGGTTGTACTACTAAGATAGTACTCTATACGGGAGAGCCACCAAAAATGCTGGAAGCTATAATATTTCCAGCTATGAGCTTATGAGCTGTCAAAGGAAAAAGTGTGAAATCAGGACGTAACCGAGCATGCTGCAGCCCATCATCTGAAAAAAAGCACGAGACTCCACTTGAATAAACGAACGGAATAAAGCAAAATGTGGTACCACAAGATGGATTCAGTCAGAACATCAAAGAGCAATGAGTCAATGATCAACATGAAGACAAAATCTTCACGACAGTAGACTGAGGATAGCATTGCTACATGGAAACCATTTGCACATTAGTGGAAACAAATCCATCCAGATCATACACTCACGATGTAACTCTGATGTGAAACTCGATAGTAAAAGATGACAGAAGTTAATGGAAAGTGTAGATGATAATTACCAATCTCACCATAAGCAGATACACTAATACATAAAAGTGCTCTTTAATACAACAATGGAATGCACAGCGGTCAGAAAAACTGCACCAGTTTAGGCATCAAACCCTTTCTTAAAAGAGACTCACTTTCTTGTATGACATACTGCTACATGGTATTTCAGAATTCGTTGAAAACCTGCAGATAAGTTGCAGAGAATGCCTCAACGCCCCCTTTCAAAGTTAATGCGGGACCTCCCAGACCCTCCCTCGTAATCATCCCTCATTGACGATCCAGCACTGGCCTTCATGGTTCCTCCGCCTCCAATCTTTTCCACAGCTTTCTTTCCCTTCTTCACCTCCGTCAAGAATTGATCCAGACCGAAGGGATCATTCTCCTCCTGCTTATCAAACTCTACAGGTCTGTCTCTCTTGCCAGTCCTCTCTGAAGCACCAGTAAAGGCCTTATCAGGCTTGAACCTTTCAGTCTTCATAACCTTCTCCAGCTGTTCATCCGCATCGCCATACACATCAGAATCACCATCCTTCTTAGGCCTGTAAAGTGTGGACATCGTGGACTGTGCTGTGAAGAGCCCTTTAGAGTATATGTTGTACTGATCATCTGCAGCAAACCCAGAGTCCATTCCCTTGTCCTGGTTGAACAGACGCTGATCATAAATGACCTCCCCGCCTTTTGCACCACCAGTGCTTGCCATGCCCAGAGCAATCTTCTCACTGACATCACGATCCCTGTCTCTTGTGATCTTACTCTTCTTGCCCATTGCAGCATCCCTAGCCTCCAGCCTCCTCTCCCTCTCCCTCTCGCGCCTACGTTCCTCACGGATTCTATCCCGCTCAATCCTCGCCTCCCTCTCTTCTCTGGTTTCCCTGCGCTGTTCACGCTGCTCACGTGGCGGTTCCATATCCATATCTTCATCAATAGGATCAACAGCACCTCTACCACCAGCAGCAGGCACAGCTGATGGCGCAGGTGCGCCACCAGTCCTCTCCATGCGTGCCTTCTGTGCAAGAGCCCTCAGCTCCTGCTCCTTCCTCTCCTTCTCCTTCAGCTGAAGCTCCCTCTGAACCTTGGAGCGCATCTGTACGGCCTCCCTTGCCTTCTGCTCAGCCACATACAATGCTTCAGAAAGCTTGGCAAAATTATCATTAATTTGCACCTCCTGCAGCCCCCTTCCATCGGCTGCTAGACGCTTATCAAGTGGAATTGTGTAACCCTTTGGATTTTTCCAATTTGAAATGCATGGCGGAATCTTCCAATCCTGCTGATCTTTCACTGTAACTGGCCTTGGCGGCGAGTGCATCACTGGCACAGGTGGCGAGCCTGATGCACGTGGCACACGCTTGTGCTTGAACTTTGGTGGCTCAAGAGGATCCACAGCCATCTCTGACATCCTAATGATCCTCTCCTTGGCGCCTGAATTAAAAGCTGCCGATTGTTGGGACGGCTTATACTTGATAAACTTAGACTCCGAATCATGCGTCGGCACATTCTTGGGCTGAGCAGCGGAGAGGCGAACGTTGACAATCTTCTCCAAAGCGGCTTTCGTCCGCTCCGTGGTCTCCTCAACCTCCTTCTGCTCCTCCTCATCATCGGCCGCCGCCTCAGAATCGGCCGTGGCAATCTTGGGGACGAGGTCACTGTGCTTGGAGTAGACGATTTTGGAGGCGTTCTCGCCCTGCTTGACGACGGCGTCGAAGGCGACGCTGCCGCGCGCGTCCACGGTGAGCGCGAGGATCTTGGACCCGCCCTTGTCGTCGCGTCGGCCCATGCCGAGCGGGTACTGCGCGACGTGGATCTCCGGGAAGGCGCCGCCATCGCCGAAGTCCTCCGGCCGGCGCGGCACGAACCCCGTCCGCTTCCCGTATGGTGGCACGGGCTTAGCTGCGACCACCGGCTTCGCGGCCGCCGCCTGCGCGGACTCGCCGCCGTACCGCTCCTTGAACCAGGGGTCGCTGCTGTGGTCGTAGAAGGTGGACGCCGACGTCTTCGGCGCCGGGAGGATCTCCTTGAGGGTCGCCATGGCGGCGGCCAGGCCACGCGCGCGCGGCAGCGGATCTAGAGGTAGCTAGGGTTCCGACGACTCGCTGCCTCGCTGGGTGGGGATTGGGGATCGAAGAGGAGGCGAAGCTAGGGTTGGATTCCAATTTTGGGGAAAGTGATAACGATGACTAGGACGGAATGTTATGGCGGCGACTGGGTGGGCTGGGCTTCTTTTGAATGCGCAAAGGCCCAAACTAGTTGGTCATATTGAGGGCCGTCAGACGTCTTGATGAAACACAGAATGGGCCGTCAGCCCATTGTACGCGTAGCAGCGTTGCCTTTCTGGCTTCTCGATTCCCTCCCTTTCCCGCCAAACAACAATCTGCCCTGGTCTGATGTCTTCCCACCTAGGTTTCACTTATCATTTGATGCGCTAAAACCGTCAGGGGCGGTTTAACGAAAATCGATAAAACCGCTAAAACCATTCGATTTACCCGTCAAATTTCAATTTTCAAATTTTAGGACGGTTTCGACGAACGAAAAATGGCTAACCGACTAGTTTTCACGGTAATCCAAACGGTTTGACCGGGTAGCAGGGCGGTTTTACAGAAAAACTGTGGTGAACGAAAACCGAACGGTTTTAACGAAAAACCGGTCGGTTTTTAGGATAAACCGACTGATGTTTCTAAAAATCGAGAAATTAGTGAAAAATAAAAAAAGCGATGAAAAAATGATAAAAAAATTCGACGTGACCTATTCTAATTTCTTTGAATATCAACATACACAATATACTTTATCCACAAATAATAAAACATATATTCATCTATATCAAATCTAAACATAAAAAATCCATACATCGAGTCCACAGTCCATGCATAGTCCATCCATAATCTATACACATATTCATCCATATCAACATACACAATATACTTTCAAAGCACACTTCACCTTGAGATTGAATTCTGATCATAATATGCATTGTTGCACTCTTCACTTACATGATTTGAATTCCTCTAGTAGCTAACAACTCCGCTTTGAATTCATTTCATAATTGTTCCGTCCAAGCGGTAGTTGTTTCCTATTGTGAGTACAACATGTTATAAAACCGTGAATTTTGCCATTGGTAAACCCATGTGGTGGGATGTTGTGTGCTACGATCACTGTACGAATAATTATAGTACTTATTATCTTAGTTGTATGATGTATCATTGTCTGTCGCGAAATAGTAGGTGTCGTAGTAATGCTGTCTCCCCCATCATAGTCCTCGGTGATTGTGGAGCACCATAGTCTTCATTCTGTGTAGCATGCGTGTAGTCTGTCTCACTTGCAAAAGAAGTGAAATATAAAAAAATGAGTAAAAATAAATCGTATGATGTGAAGAAATGGTTACATGTGAAATGATAAGTTGTGATCGGTGGCTGTGAGTCAGAAACCATACTGCCCGGTGGGTCTCCAGATGTAGTCCGAAAGCTGCTATCATTTGATTCCTGATAAAGTAGGCTTCGTGTGGCGTCTCCAGAATCTGTGAAGTTGTCGCTGTCCATATTCTTATCTTTTCTTTTGCTCCTTGTCCTCATCTTTGTAGCACCCTTTTTCCTTTTTCCACTTCGAACCTTTCTCTCGCCTATGTGAGTATTACCTATATTTTGATCTATCCATTCAGATATTGTCTCAGCACGAGACAAGCGTAGCAACTGTCTACCAGCTTCATCATTTGCAACAAGATGGCTCGGTAGAGGAGTGTCACTCTTGGTGCCCTCTTCATCAAGAACAACATGGTCAGAATTCAATCTCCCATATTCCATCTAATCTCTAATAGAATTTCAAAAAATTATACAACGACAGCTCTATTAGACGATCAAATAGATCGGTTTTTGATGGCTTATATGTCCATGAAGCATCACGCATACGGATTCGAAAGTTGTAGTTCATATATACCAACTTATGCAATTTGTCATGAGATAATCAGTTACGCACCTTGGTGTGGATCAATGCAAATGTACTCTAGTTATGCTCACAACCACTCGATGCACACTGTGAGACTATCCGTAATGCAAGCTGCTGAAGATAAGGTGTGTCACCTCCAAACATGTTTCACTATTGGGCAGGAGAAGTATTCTGATCAACTGTCATCCTGTTGGCCAACTTAGTGGCGAATGAACTTTGTTTTTTTCTATAAATTTCTGCCTCCTGCAGGGCCTACACACAAATCGATTGGTGCTATACGTGTAAATGTCTCTCGAATATCGTTCATTATATTTCGACCCATCCCATAAGCATAGTGATTTCTCGGGTTTAAAGCTCCAGCTACACATATAACAATAGTTAGATATCTTTGCATCATAAACGAAAAAATATAATAATTTTGTTCGTAAGTAAGTATTACCTTCATTCACAAAGATATCATTGCAAATGTTTAGCATCCTACGATTTATAATGTCCATGTATCTCTCCATCTCTCGCTCATCATTCGTATAAAGGGCTTCATACTCATTTTTACACAAATGATATTTGAGAAGTACTTCGCTCAAGTTAGAGCTCTTATCTTGATCAGTAAACCAAAATAACGCATACAAAGTTTGCACTGCATCTATCACATATTTTATTGAATTTCACCATGACATGCTTGTTAGCCAAGAGTGAGCATGCCTCCCCTCATTGGTGTTGGCATATCTACTATTTAAAAATATCTCAAAACCCATCCATGCTATGAACTTTTCTCTCCGATGAAGCATACTTTCAAGAAATATGTAATTTGTGCCAAAACGTGTTGTATTCTTTCTTACCAACTCACCACCAATAGCATTGGTCATCATAGAGTGCAACTGATTATGATTATACAACCAACGAGAAATCTTATGAGCGGATTGTATCATAGCTTTGTGCTTTTAAAACTCACCAATAGCCTTTAACATTAGGCTGATTGTATGTGCTCACCAATTGCCTTTAACATTAGGCTGATTGTATGTGCTACACATAGTTATCAGACAATATGAAAATACTTGTTTATCAGCAGCTTACACGTCTTTTTATAATTTAAATAATTGTTCGTAATAAACTGAATAATATTGTCTGAACCTACATCAATGTATACCTTCTTCATTTCCTGCACAAGAACGTTTTATTTTCATTGTTCAATATAACAGTAGTACATATAAAACAAATATTGACATACAATAAATATGTCTTATACCATGAATATGAAATCCACAGATGTACTTTACCCAGTAACATCATATGACTTGTGAAAAAAATATGACATCATTACAATAGATCATGAAGTTTATTAAGCTCATCTCTGTAGTGCCAGTACAAGAGTCACACATAATTGTGACACCGAACTACATCGGTCACTTCATCTTGAATTTATCAAATTTTTTCTTGATGTCTTGCTCGTTAGTACCAAGATATGTGACATCTATTTCTCTTCCATTTGAGCTAGATATGTCCTCACCTGCAAACATCATGACACGTGATATAAATATGGTAAGATAAAACAAAATATGTAACAAAATAAAACAAAAGTCTCATACGCCATCTCTATGTCTCATTGATAGCACTAACAAAATATGGATTATCGGCTTTTCTACCAGACATAGTTTTTGTATGAAAAAATTTCGACCATGCGCGTCTAATGACCGCCTTTGCTAGCATGCTCTTCACAGTCTATAGACCTGTATCAATCCTAGTTTGAACCCGTTGCTTACTTGACCTCTGTGACACGGATCTTCTCATCATGTCAAACAATCCAGACCCATCAGCTACCTGCAACAAACCAAAAGCACCTTACAATGAACCACCAGCACCACTATACGAACGCTAACGCTGTTGAAATTTCTCCTCCTCTCTAGATAGCCTCATAGCAGGCTGCATCTCCTCATCGTCCTCTTCATTGGCATTTCTCTCACCTGCAACTTACTGTTATCTGAAGGCCTGTCTACCTCGGTCCTTCCTCCGTTCGACGGTTCTATCAAACTCCCGACGAAACTAGTTCCGCACGTAGACGAGAACATGAGGACACGTTACATGATGTGTCGTCGTGTAACACCACCTCCTCTTTTCACGAACTTACAATATTTACAACAAAACTCGGTATACACGTTTTCACCGTGCTCTCAAATCGAATCGGACTTATCTGCCATCTTAGAATCAACAATAACTGAAAAATAACAAACTATATTCTAAAGTTTCTAACAAATATTCTAATATTTAAACAAAATACTAAAATACAACCATCTCACCTCCTATGCCATGAAAATCGAACAGATCGAACGGTTTACCGTCAAAATCGCTCGGCTTACCGCTTCAAATAGCTGATTTGCCGCCGCCGCCGCTTCTCGACGAAGGCGCACAGCTAGCTGCCCTTATCGAGCGGTTAGCCGCTGTTGCCGGCCGGTTCCGCGCGCGGCTAGCCGGCGATTTCGGACGGCTTCGACGTTGCGGGGTGGATGGCGAGCCCCAGCGGAGATTGTTAATTATATATTATTAGTAATCAAAATAATAAAAATTTAATTTTAATTAAACTTAAAAATACTTATATTTTGAAACCAGACATTTTCGGAGCGGCATTGGCTCCTTACGATGCAAAGCGGAGATTGTTCCCGTTCGCAGAAGGCTCTGCGATCCGTGCGTACGGTATCCAGGGGCGCGCCATTGAACCCCGTCGGCTTGATGTATTCGTAACACTGTTGACTCTTGAGTCTGGGCCTGCCGATGATGTGGTCAGTGGTCACCGGACACAGGCAAGGAATTCACTTTTGTAGACAGTCCCTCCGCGACGATCCAGAATTCACGCTGCCGGGAAGACGCCACAACGAAGAACATGCCTGGGGTAGCATGATCAAGCCGCAGACCGGGCAGGCTGATCCGCGACCAGGGCTCAGTACAAGTTACTACTCCCACTGCTCTGTCTGTGCTCGATTGTTCCAGGCGACAAGGCCGTATGCCTGCCCAGGAACCAGGCATCGGAGCGTCCAATGAGGCAACCGTCTGCCCGGCGCCGCGAGGTCCACCCATCGCCAGGCTCATGATGAGTTCGTTCAGTCGATAAGGAGACCATGAGCCCCTGCGCCAGTCATGAAGCGTGGAACAGATCTCACTATCTGCTCGTGCCTTCGATTCGATTGGTCAATGATCATGCGGCTTTGCAAGTTCAAGAAAGTGACTGAAGGCATGGTGAACCTGGACTCGTTGCGATTTGCCTGTGCTGAGAGTTTCGAGCGTGAGCTTGTCGGCGTGACGAGGGCCAGAGTGTTGGATCTATCGACATTAGCTGTTTCAGACATTTGGCTGTGATTGTCGCCCTCTTGGTGCAGGGGCATCAACAGTGACAGATTGTACTGCCAACATACTGGTACCCGGTACCGTGTACGAGCCTGAAGTATATGCAAGAGAATTTTGATCACGAGGTGCTCCCGAAAGACTTACTATTTTTAACTGACCGCATATATCAGCATTTACTCGATCAACAAGCCAATACTCTTTGTTTTTAAATTGTTGTTAATACTGATGATAACTCGTACCAATGGCACACCATCCACGGACGGCGAAAACAGAGGACCAGGGCAGCGGCATGCATCGCACTTCAGGTAGAAAATAACTACTGGTAGAAAGTAGCTAGAGCTTCAATCAACAATGGTACTTGACGCCATTGCTACGCGCCGGTGAATCCACAGGACCACGGTTCCGGAAATCCAAATTGTGGTTTGGGGGTTTCCAGTCCTTGCCCGGTTAACGGTAATTTTCAAAAACCCTGCCCAGGTCAAGGGAGAAAAAGGGTTGCGAATTGCGCTAGAGTCCCCCACTAATGCATTTCGGTGGTGAAAGTAACCCACAGAGAAAAGATACCATAGAGCAGCACTGAAGTTGTACCAGTACGTTTACTTGTGAATGAATAAAAATATGCTCGACCATGAGGTGAGCAGAGAAAGCAGATGTCAGGAACTAGGTCTCAGAATTGTTTACAGATCAAACTCCAAGGCCAAGACTGAAAATGTGCAAAGTATCCGACAAAAAAAAAGGGAAAAATGTGCGAAGTGCAATAGAGTGTCCTGTGACAAGAGATTCGTTTAGGTTCTTGCTATCAGATCTAATCAGCACTACTATTCGTAGTTCTCACCTAAATCCACAAACACACACAAAAAAAAAATGGATATATAGAAGAAGCCTAAACAGATGCAACAATGCCCCACTGTGCTCCCTGATTTGATAACCTATATTACTGACATGGCAGCTGGAACCTTCAAATGAATGTCCTTTTTTTAATCCTTGTTTTTTAAAGCCTGATTCCAGATTGACCAATAGAATTGAGATGGCAAAGTAGGACAGCAATCAAGGATAATGATACACTAGACATAACCAATTATGGAAACAAAATGAACAATAAATAATGTCATCAGACTGAAAAGCTCGTGATTGAGAAAAAAGAACTGTAACTCATGGAAAGTAAAATAAAAACTGTGTTCTATTACCCTACAGATCCGTTTTCAGATTCCTTTCATACATCACATGTTTAATGCCCAAGGCAACTCTTGCCTAATGTTCATTGCAAATTAAAAGAGGCCAAGTACAAAATGGTTCGAGAGAGCTCTTATCTCTACAACATATGTAAATTCTTTGATCCCTCTCTACCTCCAGCAGCATCCCTGGGCCCCAAGGGCTGTACACTCCTCTTACAGATGTTGCATGAACAGATTCACAGCACGCTGCTTGTTATTTGTTCTTTATGGATCAAGTAGTGTGCATATTTTGGTGTTCCTTTCAGCAACTACTTGACTAAACCATAATCCGTAATGACCAAACAAAATAACATGTTTGAACCAATCAAAAACTCCTAGAAATGGTGAGGAGCACACCTGAAGCGTACCACATTTACATTAGTCGTCTATTAATTCTTCTCCGTTTGCTTGTTGAAGAACGATGGTAACAAGTTGCAGGAGATGATCTGACAGTAGCATCATCGCTTTGTTGACTCGGACATGCAGCAGCATCCAACACACCGATGGGGCTTTGTGGCATGGAGGACATCGATGATCCAGCAGACTTAAGGACAATGTTTCCAAGCGTGATCTTCTCTTGAATCATTCCATAACATCTTGAAACTTTCTCCTGCAAACATTAATTGTAATTAAGACATAGATAAACAATTTTGCAATCAGAGATAGGGAAATTTTTCAGTGCAAATGCATATTGGGTGAAATGGTGCAAACTAAAGTTCTCATCCATCAGATCGCGATCCAACAACCCAGGATCAGGCAGGTTTCCCCCACAGTTCATTTTCATGAGAAGTGGGATTCCCTTAGGAAGCTGTTGGAACATGATCCGATGGGACGAGAGTGTTAGTTTGCACCTCACCTTCAGAGAGAACCATCTAACAATGAGTGACAAACAGTTTAGTTTAGTTCTAAACAATTTTGCATTCAGAGGTAACCATCAAATAATGAGTGAAACAGTTTAGTACTTAGTGCTAATCAGTCCACTTAGTGCTAAAGAGCTTAGTAAAAACAATGTGCACAGAAATATTACCTTGTTCAAATACTTGCAACCAATAGCAGCTCTCTCAAGTATAGAACTACTCAATTCTCCCATCACGGCCAGAGCAACACTAGCAGCAAGCTCTGAGGGTCTGAACACCAGGAATTCAGCACCTGCCGACAAAATTGTCAAAATTTAGCAACTGTTTGCTGCCCAGTTTGATTGATTTCATGAGCAGGTTGATGAGGACGAATAATAAGTGACCAGATTCCTAAATCACACCTTTAGCAGTGCACAAGATAAGGTCAGCAGCGCGAGAGCGTGCGAGCATGGAGGGTGCACCATGATCATTCAATTTGTGAAGGAAGTAGTCAATAAACGAGCAAGCTGTTACAGCTTGCATCCTCCACTTTAAGGTGCTAAGCACCAGAAGCTCCATCCTTTTTATGGTCCTTCCCTCGAAAACAAATTTAGCCTCCGCTACCTGCCATCACATCATAAATCATTCGATGAGATAAACAGAATTTCACAATGTATATGTAAGTCAGTTATGAGATGCATTACACTCACTCACCTGCAAGTCTAAGGGGAGTGGCACAAAAGTCTCCTCCATTTTGGAAGCCAAAGACAAGCATGCCACTGCTAAAAGTTGTGTTATCCAAGCTTTGCCTTCCTGCCATGAATTGGATAGTATAATGTTCATCAACTATATGTAATTTGATTACGATCGCTTCCAGCGATACCAAAATATACTAGACTTACAGGAAGTTCATATGTGGAAAGGAATCTATCGAGGTAATTCACAGACAAGGCTGCGGTCAACGGTGAGAAATTGTAATGGTCGATGACCTATCCAGTAGAAAATCCAGATTTAGTGAGTTGTGACGGCAATAAACAGAGTGAACTATACCGATGAGCAGCAATTGAATCAAGAACCCCCATGAACTCCAAAAGCGTGGCACTTTTACGCGAATCCCGCACGTCACAGCTCAACATCTCACGATCGGCGCAGAAACAGCAAGGAGTAGACCTCACCTTCCAAATCCAATCAATGGCGTCCCTCCTGATGGCGCCCAAATCCAGGTCCCCATGCCGCCGCTGCAGCATCTGGAGGTACCCTTCCACGGGCATGTGCTCCTCCTCCCTCGCCACAAGCCCCTCGATGCAGTCATCCGTCTGCAAGGGGAAGTCCATCAAGTAGCCATCGACGGCGACGCCCCAGGCGGCGGCGTCACGTGGCGGCGTGGCGCCCGCCGGCCAAGAAGACTCCGCCGCCTCCTCGTCCAGGCCAAGAACGGCGGCGTTGTCCTCCGCGCACAGCAGCACGGAGGTGGCGCAGTCATAGCTGGGCACCATGCTTGATTTCACCCTATTTACCAAAAATGCAACTGCAGAAATGTGCGGCTGGAGTAATAATCAATCAATTACTGCACTGCAACTCCTTATCAAGTTATTTTCCACCCTTTCGTGTGCTTCCTGCCTTCTATCTTCTCTGGATTGCTCTTCCTCTTCTTGATTTTATTCAGATATAGTAGATAAAAAATTGTATTTTCGGCTTTTTTCTGCTATGTTCATGTCAAGTGGAGACTGGAGAGGGGAGAGGGAGGGGAGGAAGAAGCTGGCGGGCCCTGTAGTGAGTAGAACTAGAAACAGGAGGCGAGAGAGCGGAGGGCAAGGGTTTATGAAGAACGGCCGAGTGAGAGCATAGACGAGCCTGTGATTTCGGAGGAGGTCGAGGGGCTTGGCACAAAAAATAAAATCCCGGGGGATTTGTTTTGTTTGGCATTTTCCGTGGAGAGTATCGGAGAGCGGATCCTTTGTGCGCAACACTTCAGTTCGATGTCTTTTTTTAAAATGATCCAGGATGTTTTACTGCAGCATTTTATTTATTTTTTGTTCTTACTAGTTGAAGTAGGGTTAGTAAAATTCGAGGCACCACACTTTAGAATTTAAGCTAATTCAAGAATAATACTGTAGTTAACAAAAGTGCCTTGTCTCTAACTGTGGGTGGAGTCTGCGCAGTTCATGTATATGAGAGCTCTATGAAAAATCCTTTGCAAATTACGATTTTGAATGTTGATAATTCATAATCTCAGAAAGGGTGCATTTATTTGGTAGAAGTCCACTCCTACAACACAGATAAAATAGTAACGGCACCTAATTCAATTTTTATGTCTGCATCTTGTTTGATTAGTAATGCTTAATATCTTTTGATTTACTAATAAATGTCATGTTAGGAGTAGAATTATTACTGCTGTATACTAGTATGCCATAATTTTTAAAGGATGAAACTTCCTGCCAAATTCCTCCTTGCTTTAGGAGAAGTACATTCGAATACCTTGCCAAAAGTATTCCACATTCTTCTTTCCAAGAGATTGAGCTCATTGTCATTGACTAGATGACACTTCTACCCATCAAGTGAAACTTAGTACATTCTCTTTTGCATACAGATCTACCCATCAAGTGAAACTTAGTACATTTCATGGATCTGCAATATTGAACAGATTAAGGCCACCAATGCAAAAAAAATTGCAGAAGCCGGTTGCCAGCACATGTAGCAAAAAGAAAAAAAAAAGCTCCTGTTGAACGGACCCTTCCAATCGCCATTCTCTGGATCCAAGATTCGAAGAGGCAAACAAATCTATTAAAATATATTCCTGCATAAACTACAACATGATTTTGAAGAAACGTAAGACCACCTTGCGAAAAATGGAGCTACTAGTTGGAGTAGGAAGCAATACATAATTATGACAAGCCCTTACCTAAAAAATGGCACGACCCAAACGGCCGTTCCATGGGCGTCAACCGAGTTTCAGGCAAAAGAAAAAAAAAAAGAGTTTTCGGCCGAGCGGCAAAGGTGGTGAGGGGCCGGGCCTGGACTCCGGGCCTCCATCGGTCCGTCCTTAAAATGAACGGCAGTCTCTCGTCGTTTGTCGACTTTGACGGCCGGCTAGCGTCGTTTGGCGTTCGGCGCGCTGTGTGTTGGCGCCAAGGAACGGCCGTCTGGCCCGTCTCCTGATTCATCATCCTCTAGCCAATCCGCCGAGAAAAATTCTTGCTGTCTGCCACCTGGCAATGGGACGTGCCACCGAAGCGCTTTGCTACGTGTGTTGTGTACTACGTAGGAGTACTCCTACTTGTCTGCCAAATTTTTGTATACTCCTACATGGAGCTTCATTCTCCTGACACTTGCGAGTATGGATTGTGGTTACTCGGAATTGTCTGCGAGTTCATTGGCTGGTTGTGGTGTGTGGATTCGTACCAACAGCGGGGAAGTCCTTTTTAACCAAGTGCTTTCTGTATCTCTAAAAAGCTTGTATTCTCTTACTACTTTCTCAATTTAGAAAGTGTAGCCATATTTTATCTTTTAAGAATAAATTACAAACCTCATTATTAATTTTTATATGAATCTAACAGCATTGAAGTTGCATGGTACTGTCCCTCTTTTAAAAACTCCCTTTAAAAACTACCATCGAGAGTGCCTAACTCTTACTCTCGTAACTGTAGTCAGAAGATTGACTTATAAAGGTAACAAGCGGGAATCAGATGCTTGCGATATTCAGTTGGAGATAGAAGGCAAAGACGAAAAGTCGAAGCAAAATGGGAACTTTGTTCACCCTCTGCCTCTTTTGTTCTCCTTTCTTGATCCCTTTAAAACCCACATGCGCAGTGAGTCGATGAAGTTGCGAGGGATGTGCGCTATCGTGCAGCTTGCTCGGTGCTACTCTACCCTCTCCCTCTCCGTTCTTAAAATAATATCGTCGTTAATTTTTATCATAATTTTGATCATTCATTTTATTCAAAAAAATTTGTTTAAATATGTAAAATTTTGAGTTGTTATTCGAATAACTCTAATGATAAATAAAATTATATTAAAATATATAAAATTTATCTTTTTTTAATAAAATAAATAGTCAAAATTAAATTTAAAAATCAACAGTGACATTAACAAAAGAACCGAGGAAGTACATCGAAGCGTCTATTCCTGATTCCTGAATCGAAAGGAAAATACTCTGCTGGGAACAGCGGCACTGTAATAATCTGTATACTTGCGTAAAATAACGCTTGTATTCCTTCGCTAATTAACAAATGAACGGGAGAATTTTGAAAAGTAATCCCCAGTACTAGCAGCACATGGATGGAACCCTGGCTCCGGCAGCAATCTCTCTGGAAGTCGAGAGTACCACTTAGGCCTTGTTCGTTTTAGATTGGAATAGCTCCGGAATGGTTTGGAATGAGTCGGATTGATCAATCCGGTTTCAAAACACAGCTCGATCGGGAATGGTCGTTCGATTAGGACAGTTTGGAAATCAGTCAATCCTACTCATCCTGCTCCTCTTTTGTTTTGTATGTAACAAAACCGTGCCTACTAATTATCGGAATGAAATCGACTGACAAGCAAGCATGCCACAAGTTTAACTAGAGGAGTCACGAATTTGTTACTTGTTTTAACTGATCATAAAAAAAATTAGTGGTAGGATTAGATGACGCATGAATTAAATTTTACACATAATTTCAGTGACACATTTGAAACCACTCAATCTAGCTCTGAAATGAATACGACTTAAAAACATTACATAGGTGCCGAACAAGGCCTTAGTTGGGGTGCGATCCATGAGTCATTCCTCCCTTTTACTTTACTCGTCGTCTACTAATCTCCTGTCCCAATCTCCCTCTGGTAAAAAAAAAAGTTATTTTAGACAATGTTTTAGTCAAATATTAGGAATATAAATTACAAATAAGTTTTAACTTGTTAAGTTTAGTAATATAAAATTATATGATTAAATTTATCTTAAAAAGTACTTTCATAAAAATATAAATATGTTTTTTAATAAATATTTTTATAAAAAATAAAAATAAAAATTATGTTTTGAAGACTATGTAATCACCTAAAACAACTTTCTTTGTGGATAGGTGAGAGTATCTGATTCGTACTTTTATGCTGGTCTTTGTCCTGCTACCGTTTGGCCGGGTGCTGCGATCCAACCGCGCGCGCAGAAAAATTCGCGGATCTTGGTGCCGCGCGCGCAAATTCTCCCGCGAAACGTCGCTGTTGGTTGGTTGGGTCGGTGGGTCATGAGGTTTTTAGTATTAGGACACTCCCAATGTATATAACTCTCTTAATTAATTTGTCGCATCGTCATTTTGCTTATGTGGTAAAGAAATTATGAAGAATGAGATTAAAGTATGAAGAAACTATTTTTACATAAAAAACCACTTCTTCGCTAAAACCAAATCATAATTCTCTCGTATAAAATATATAAAAAATTATTAAATTTTAATCTTTATAGGAACTACTATAAAAGCTACGCATTAAAGAGAATTGGATTTAAAAGATAATTTATTACTCTTAAAAACTATCAAAAAACTTGTATCGAGAGTGCCCTTGTAGCTGCCGCGCTGCCAGTTGAGTGAACCTCCTTTTCAGTTTTGGCCGGCAATTTCACATCCTCTTTCAGTTTTGGCTCAACCGAATTCCCAGCCCTGTTTGCAACAGGGCACCCTCTCATAGCTTGGCTCCCCACAAGGCTCTCCGGACCTCGGGGTCCCCCGCCGAGACATGTTAGTGGCTAGAGCTAGATCTCTCCATCCTGCTCGAGACTAGTACTATCTAGCTACTGATGATTAAGATGTGGCATCGATCGTGTCGCACGGACGAAAGAAACGAGCAGACGCAGCCACGCAGGCAGGGCGGGCAGGAGGGCCACCGAGGAATTGGCGTGTTTGCCTTGGCGGGGCAAGTCTTTGGCCCCTGCCGTCGTGGCCCGTCCCAAAAGCCACCACCAAAGCTACGCGAAAGGCGCGAGATCGTTGCCTTCCTGCCTCGCGATCGAGCAGAGGGGCCGCGGCAACTCAAACGGCATGCGCTCTGCCGAGGGCGCGTGGTCAGATCGCGCGGTGGTGGCCTAGCTGCAGCGGGAGCGCGCCCGGGATCGATCGATCATAGGGGACTCTTGAATGCTTACGGACGCGACCACCGACCAGGGGCGCCGCCACCGTCTTCACTGCAACCGGGCAGCAGCGGTGGCCCTCGGGGAGCCGGGAGCGAGGAAACAATCTTTTGCTTTTTTTTTTTTGACAGAATTTTTTTCTTCCTGGGAGAGAGAAGGATGGAAGACAGTACCATATAACCAGTCCGATTTCACGTCAACGGTGGGCTGGGGCTATTTTGGAGGCCCATTTGTTATCTGGAAGGAGAAATGTTAGCCCACAACCATGGGCCTCACAGATGGCCCATGGAGTCCATTGTCGGTACTACTCCTGGTAGATTGTGATTGTTTTGGTCGAGAGTGACGCAGAACAGAGCGAAAGGAAGGCGGTGTAGATATTTAATTATCGGATGAATCTGGCGGAGATTTTACGGATCTCGGATACCTATTAAAGGTACCACTACAATTATAATTAATTGTTATATATATTTATTATATATATTTAATATGAATATTCAATTTATTAACACATAATAAGTTAAATTAATACAAATTTGAATTAAATATGACATATTAAGTAAAAAAATTAAAAATAATTTATGAGATATAATATTTTATATACTTATATCTAATAAAAATACTTTCTCGTCCCAAAATAAGTGTTTAAAATTAACGTTGACTATTCGTCTTGTTAAAAAAACTTGAAAATACAAAAATAAACAAGTCAAGTTTAAAGTACTTTCAATAATAAATCGGTTCACAATAAAATACATATTTTTTAAAAAACTTTTTTAATAAGATGAATAGTCAAAGACAGAAGTTTAAAAATTCATTTTTTAAAAAATAAAATAAATTTATTTTTGAGACGGAGAGAGTATGTATTTTTTTTATATATCAGATATCGGAGACGGTAAAAATTTTTCGTACCCGTACTCGTTAAGTTCATATGTATAAAAATTCATTTATACTCGTAACTTAATAGAATAATGGTTTCAAGTTTCGGGCCGTTGCCATCTCTAAGGCCGTGGATTCACAAATATGCATTGTTAAAAGAAAAAAAAACAAATTCGTGGCTTCGACGTGACGAGATGGCCTACTGTGCACTTCATCCCCGTGTATTTTAGCGGTAGAGAGCACGAACCAAAATTCCTCTCTATACATGTCCTTCACAGAAGCGTTCCAGCTCTCCACCGTGTAAACTCCGATGGACAAAGAGACGATCGGCTCTTCTTTTTCTTTTGCAAAACGAAAAACTAAAAATGCAAGCCACACAGGGCCCGCAAGTGGCCGATGGAAAAAAGAGAGGCCGGGCAAAAGCGAAATCGATACCTGTCTCCCAACCAAAGCCCCGGCCAGAATCGTGGACCGTCCAGTAGCCCAGCAGGCCCGGCCACGGCACGTCACGCAAGCAGCCGAGCGGTAGGAGCCTTGGAGACCACTCAGACCAGGAGGAGCGGCGGAGTAACCGCGACTCCTCATCCTCCCTCCTCGCGCGCGGCTCACAGAAGCCTCGGACCCTAAGCGCCCAACCCGGTCCGGCCTCCACAGAAGCCGCGGGGAAAAAATGGAGCTCTTCGTCTCCACCGCCGCCTCCGCCCGCGCCACCGCGCCCGTGTCCTTCACACCCCTCCGCCGCGGCGGATCGCCATCCGTCCTCGCCCCGCTCCGCCGCCGCCTCCCGGCTCGAGGTCTTTGCTCGCTCTGTATCAGTGGCGTGTAATAACCCCTTCCTCAGAAAGTCATAATGCTGTTCGTTTTTGCTTTGCTGTGTCTGCTTCAGGCTGGCGCATCGCCAGCGCGGCCGTGCCGGACCCGGTGCCGTCAGAGGAGCCCGCCTCCGCCTCCTCTACCGTTGTCGTCACCGACAAGCCCGACTCGCCTGCCGAGGACAAGGTCGCAGAGGAGACCACGGCGTCACCTGCCGAGGACAAGGTTGCAGAGGAGACCACGGCGTCTAGTGCCTCCGTGGAGGCGGCTGTAGTGACGCCGGCGTCTTCCGGAGAGTCCGAGGAGGGCGGCGGCCTCGAGGACATACTGAGCAAGGTATCGCGTGTTATTCCTGATGCTTTACAGTCTCAATTAGCTCGCCTTTCTGATGCTGCTCAAGCTAATACCTGTGGACATCATGACCAATGGAGGGTAATTCTCACCTCATAGGATTGGAGAGAGTGAAATTAATTATAACCCGTCACCACTTCCTGCGCCTTTAAGCACCAGCTTGCCTGCCTTCCCAATTGCTAACAAATGGCTCCTCTGGATGACATCGGTGATTGACATGGTGTTAGCTCGAATTCAAATAATTGCAATGAACTATACTCCCTTCGTTAGGCGTATTAGAGAAATTAGTTTTTCCAAGATTGTTAGGCGCATTTCTGTTGGTCTCCTCAATCCACACGCGCGGCTGTTGGGATGCATGTAAGTTAATTGCTGGCGCATCGTGTTGGCTGCTAATCGTGCACATGCAGGAGCCCATGCAGGAAGAAGCGCATGCAGGCCGCTAATCGTGCGCATGCAGGAGCCAGCATGTGTGCGCATTTAATTAGCTTTTGAGATTACTGGTTTCCATGTTCCTTGGCGTATGGTACTCCAGTAGCGATGATAAGTTGATACTGTAACTACTAGTGCGAGAACAGCATTAATTCCTTGCTTTAAGACTCCACATTACTAGTAGCTTTCAACAGGCAGATAATGAAAAGGATGTTGGTGCACATGGTATATAGTTTTGGGCTAAAATGGGATGAACAAAATGTCAGTGTAGGTCTGCAGGAGTATTTTTCTTTCATAACACAATGCGTATATACCACCCAAGTACATGTAGTTTATCATCTGTAACAGGTGCCCCACCAGGCAAATTCTCTAGTTTGTTACTAGTATCAGAATGTGGGTTATTGTACAATGTATGCATAAGTCTGTTTGCATTGGATCTATTATTCTGATAGTAATAAATGGTGCATGTATCGTACTTATTGCATGATTCAGTATCAGTTTTCTTACATATATAATTTACATTCATTTAGAAACTGCAAATGGATGTTTGCAATTTTATTGTTCTTGGATTAGTTTTTGTTCCTTATACATCTATACTATGCCTGTACTTTTCAGTTGGACATTGAAGTGACACCCACTTTAATCCTCACTGGATCTGGCGCCATTGTTGCTTTATGGATAATGTTATCTGTTGTTTCCGCAATTGATTCAGTTCCACTGGTATGTTGTTATTGACATCGCTAGTTGACAAATGTATTTAAATTTATGAACACATATGGATTTCAAATGTATTTAAATTTAGGAACACATATGGACTAACCTGTTTGGCTACTCATTGCAGTTTCCAAAATTGCTGGAACTCGTAGGAACTGGCTACTCAATTTGGTTTGTCTATCGGTATCTACTTTTCAAGGTACATCTAAATTTTGCAGTTTCCTTATGAAACCAGCCTTACAGTACATCGCTGTATGTTTGATGGCCTGAAGACTGGGTTTCCCGTTTCAATTTTCTTTATGCAGCGAAGCAGAGATGAGCTGTTTGCAAAATTCGAAGATCTCAAACAGAGGGTTGTTTGAGCTGCCGATAATGATCTTGCATATTTAGGCTTTACAGCCACCTTATTATACTAGGCTTCTTTTTTTCTTTCAAATGTTTCTGAAAGGGTAAAGAAGTTCATGTATCTACTTTTAGTTCCATCTCTTGGGTCTGTTTCCAGACTTTTGATGTTTCACTAGCCTGCTTGTGCAAATCTCTCTGTTGTTTTTACTTAACTCGATGCATACTGTTTTGGTAACTTGCTAAAAGAAGTTGAAATTATGTTCCGACTCCTCCAGCAAGTTTTGAAATTTTATATAGACTCCACTCCAGCAACCCTTGTATGAATATCCTTGAAGTCTTAACAAAAAAGGTTACCGGAAGCACAAAATACCTTTACGCAAGCTTCGGTTTCAAATCAATAGACTTTTGACTATAGTATTGTTGAAATATTTCTTCTAATTTTTGTAGAGCTCTTTTAGCTTTTGATTCTCAGAAAAAAAAAAATTAGAGAAGCTCAAACTCTTTGAGAAGCTTGATTCTGTGAAATGATTCTCTAAAATAAAATAAGAGCTATAAGTCGAAAAAAGTAGCTTCTCTTAATCTTGTAAAAAGTTTATCTAAAGAATCAAAAAGAGATTTTCAGCCAGCTCTGCCAAAGGGCCCAGTATTAAGAAGTCACGTGGATGCAATGGCATCGCTAAAAAGTACAGTACAAATCACATAAGTCATTTGCACAATAAAAAAACAGTGTATCCATGCAGCATTATCCTTTCGAAGTTTAATGAACCTCAGTATCTAGTCATTTCCATCACTAAAAGCATAATGCATGCTCGTAATTACTTTTAACAATTCGGCTGAACAGAACACCAATAGTACCTGCCAGGAAATTTTCAGGGATACATGATTACATTGCATAGGTTAGGAGCAGTATGTTAGAGGGGACAACGGATAGCATAGCCTCTTGCAATCTACAACAGCTGATCGACAAATAGAAATCAACTCTTGTAAGATGAGTTCAAGACATCAAATTTCAACCTCGCAAAATCATAGTCGTACCATATATTCTAGGCTACATGGGATTTTACAACACCTAATGGATCCACACTTTGGCACCCTGAATGAGTTCACCATATTGAGTACCTTATGCCAAGACCATTGCAGGTAAGAATCAAACCCCTGTGCCGGTTCAGGTAATCCTGAAGTAGTCAAATAAACTGTGTGAATTAGCAAATCACCTTGCGACAAAATAAAATTAGAAAAATAGAAACTTACTGCAACATTTGGATCTTGAACAAACATAATGCCTTTCCTGTTGTATTCTTGCCTTTTTGCAGGATTACTCAGAACTGATGGAAAAAAAAATGGTGTGGAATCAGAACCAGAACGGGGTATCCTGGAATCTAGAAGTGGAAGTAAAGACCACTGTGAAAGAATATTTCTATAGGAAAACAGATGCACCGATCATCACAGTTTGCCTTGCCTAGAGCTACAATGACGATGAATGCAAGCTGAAAGCTCAAAATAATTAACAGAATGATGGTCAGCTAGGATAATTTTATTTCTAATATTTGCCAGCTAATCTAACACTCAATTTTATAGTCCTCTTATAATACGCATTACTAGAAAGTTTGCACGAAGTAGCTAGTAATTTCTCCTCTAAAAATCTCAAAGACCGGCTAATAAGTGAAAGATAGCGCACTCTTGTTGCCAACTGTTTGACAGGTACTATATCTATTAGATATGAAGATGCTAGGCTCGTTTAAGCCTATAGTAAGATTTACAATAATCCTTAAGAAATAATCATAGGACATTAATTGACATTTCCATAGTGCAAACATACATGAGTTGATTTATGCTATGCTGCTGACTAACCGACCAAGCTCACCTTGGTATGCTTCATTAATCTCCTGAAATCTGGAGGTTGCATTTTCTTCGTCATGCTTCTTATCAGGGTGCCATTTCTACAGAAAACGAAAGCAAAAAGGATCAACATGCATTACGAGGAGCAGATCAGTTCCAAGATGGCATGCCCAATAAAACAATTCATGCACATACAAAAATTTGAGGTTACTAGTTTGAACAGGAACATACACAACACAGTCATGGTACGGTACTTTGTTTATTAGATGAAGAAGAGAAGTATGTTTCATCAAGCAAATGAAAACGGTATCGCTCTCTGCATCTTCTGATCGTTTTACTATAACATTGATTTCTACACCTCAGCCCAACAAATCGCTGGAACCAGAACTAGATACCAACCAGTGCAAGGCGGATGTAGCTGGACCTGATCGCCTCCTCCGACGCATCGAAATCAACCTCCAGTATCTTGTAGTAATCCTGCAAGAACAATTGCGCCGTCGGCGCGGGACCATTAGCTTCCTAAAACGCCAAAGCGCGCGAAAGAGGAAAGCAAACTTCAATTTCACACGATCTTCTATCGAAACACCGAACAGTCCATCTGGCCCTATCTCGGAAACAACAGTGTCGGTGCAGCCTTGCGTTGCTCGTCCTCCTCACCTTGGGCTTGGAGAGGAGGGCGGCGAAGTCGAAGTCGACGGGGGTCTCCTCCCGCGCCGCCTCCCCGCATCCGCCCTCCCACTCCCACCACATCCCGTTCCCGTCGACGCGGGTCATCTCCCGGCTCCTGCCGCGGCCGTCGGCGTTTCTTCCCGGACACGGAGACGGCCGTAGGGAAGGGCGTTGGGCGGCTGGCTGGATTCTGTGGGCTGGACGAAGGGAACGTTCCGGATTCTTTTCGTCTCAGGACTGGAGCACAACTTGACACGCCCCATGCCCCGGCGCCTGTTGTTCGTTGGGCCGTGTCTTGGCCCATCAATAACTGTTCGGTCCGGCCTTTCGCCTCGCTTTAATTTTGGGTGGGTGACCACCAAGCTGAAACTCTGTCGCCCATGGGCCGGTTACAGTCCTACACTTTCGTAATTTGTTTTTCTCTTCTTTTAAAGGAAGTTTATTTCTTCTTTGACACTGTATCAACAAATGCTCCGCCGTTGGCAATTCAGCGTAGGCGACCGTAGCTGAGTGCAAATCATGAAATCAGTTCGAATTAAAGTTGGGTTAGCACGACGCGCCACCGCGTGCCTCTCACTAAAATATTGGTACGAGCACGGCAAAAAGCCTCTAAAGTACTAGCCACACCACGCGGTGATACATACGCTCTCGAGCACAACCAACTTGACTTGATTTTTCGAGGAAAACCACCGGAAGCAGGGAGCCGCTCCACAGGATCCTTTCAGGTACGTACCTCACCGGCATTTGGAAGACCCCTGTCGCATTGGGGTCAACAAGCGCCCGTCGTCCGCGGCACCAGCCGTGTTTTCCTGGACCAGCGCTCTGCTCGCTTTGCACCCCCAACTTGCTGAAAACAACAAAGCAGCGACAGTGGCAGCGGCGCCGCTTCCATCACAGTTACAGGCAGCAGCAAACGAAGAATCCGATGCGAGCCAGTTCGCTCCCACCCTGACATTCCGTAGTGCTGAAGGAAGCCGACCTAAACTTGCGACGAAAATGCTTCGCATGCACGTGCAGTTCACACCGCGCGGTTAACGAGGTCGGTCAAGGAGAAAACAGGGGAGATTGTTTGCAGGTCAGAGCGGCGAAGGCGTGGTTATGCGGGGCAGAGGATGGGCCGAACGCCATCGCGCAACCTTTCCGTGCGCGCATATCGCGCGAGCAACGCTTTGCATGTGAACGACAGCGCGAGAGAGAACATGCGCTCCAACCCCGGACCCCGGCCGCCAGGTTCTCGTCTAATCCGACCAATCCAATCCGCTCGCTTTTCCGCGTCGCGCCAGAGGAAAAGCAGCCCGCTTCGTTTGCTTGCTAACGCTACGGCGCTACCCAAAAAAACTTTTGGTGGAACTTGCGGCAGCAACTACATGTTGCGAAGATATAATAGCCCGAGAATCGTCCGCAGTAAGGTTGAAATGTCATTTTTTTTCCGCAATGCTTAGGGCTTCTTTGGAATGTAAGAATGGAAAAACATAGAAACAGAAAAAACATATAAATAAGATATTGCATGTGTAAAATAGAGGAATGAAAAACGAAAGAATTTTTCCAAAGTTGATGTTTAGATGAGTACATAAAAAATATAAGAATTTTATAGGTGAATTATTGCATTAGTAATATCTATCTCTCCTATTAAAGCTAAAGAACAACTTATGCTGCTTGTTAAAGATAGGTAAGCTTTTTAAATGGTTGGACGTGCATGATTTACATTGAAATTCAACAAAGGAAAAGAAAAAAGAGGTTGAAGTGGATGAGAAATTTCCTCCATTTTTCCTATGGAATGGACAATATAGGAAAGTTTCATTTGATTTTCCTATGGATGTTTCCTTTGTTCCAAAGGAGTGAATAGTATTTCAATTCATAGGAAGTGGATTTCTTCATTTTTTCCTCTAAAATTCCTTCCATCCAAAGGAGCCCTTAGAGTAGTGTTGGCGTAGTAGTACCTAACAAGTTCAACATGTAATGAAGTCGTATTTTTGGAGAAGATTGTCAATAAAATAGTAATGATGCAAGAGCTACACTTCACCTGCCATCGATCAATATGATGAGTCATGAAGTAACATAGGTGTACGAAAGGGAATGATAAACCATGAAAGTGATAGGGATTAGCAATAGCTACGAGCCATGCCACACAATATTTAGTTAGAACTCATGATGGGTAAACACATGGTTTGTTAAGTGAATGTAATCCATCTCAATATATATGATGTCGTGTACAGCTCAATATGACATCGCATTGATAATTATATTACAAAAATAAACATAGACCTTATCTAGAGGGTGTTTATTAACCTAAACCTATCCCAGTTGCAATATTCCAGGACCAAAAGGCATACAACAAACTAGATGATTCTCCGACGCGTTGGTGCGGAAATCTATAGATGATTAGATGACAGCTTATTGTAGTTGATTCCCCGGTGCATTTTAATGGGAATTTATAAACCTTTATATATCCTCTCTGAACCTAGCTGTCAATTTCTTAAAATCCCCTTGCTTCATTATTAATTTTGACTCCTGTAGATAAGATCCTAAATGTAGTCAATATGACAATATATGAGGAAACAAACTTTGATAGTCGAAGGCATTCATTATGTTGATTAAAAAATAGTGATAGTAAAAATTGAATCAATTTGTTTACTGATAAAAACCTTTAAGCCTAACAATTACAAACAGATGACAAAACTTTGATTCTCCAAGTTGATAAAAGAACAGTGATGGTAAAAACTAAATCAATTTGTTCACTGATGAGAACATTTCACGCTTAGAATTACAGTGGGCAGAAACTTTGAATGTCTAAGGACATGTAAAAGGGACAATGAAATAGTTGTACTGAAATTTAAATGATTAAGCAATAGAGCATAAGAATATTTTATAACTTGAACAAATGAAGAAGATAGCTAAAGGTCCAGCCATGGAGAAAGATAGTTTTTGTTCGTTGAAAAAGGAATGATTAGTCTTCCAAAATTATCAGCATTGTTGTCTACAAGGAGAATTAATATGTTAGTTCATCATGTTAATAAGAAAAAAACAGCGTTTGAATAAAAGTTGAATCAATTTTTTGACTGATGAGAACCTCTAAAACATGATATAGTATAAATAAAAGAAGACAAATAATAATTTAAGCAAATCTAGTACAAATAAAAAATATATCAGAAGGTTCGGACGTGGAGAAAAATAGTGTCCCAAGATGCACATACTTGTTACATGTAAGTGAATTAATATATTAGTTCATCATATTGAGAAAAAACAGTTATGGTAAAAACAATAAATCACTATGTTGATTGATGAGAACCTTTGAGGCATGATGTAGTGCAAATTGAAGAGAACACAAAATAAATTAAGCAAATGCAGAATAAATTGAAGAGCAATAGGGAGAAAGAGAGGACAATAGACCGGAGGTAAAGAGGAGCAACAGAAGAAAAGAGACCATGTGGTTTGATAGATTCTTAATCCATCGCTGTTAGTAGTGATTATGAAGGATAAATACCATTAAGAGCATTGTAACAGCTGATTGATTGGGCATAATAACACATTGCTGGTTTTTTGATTATCCAGCAATACATGTATGTTAGTACAATCGTTGCTGGAAGCTTGGAAGTTGGAGAGGGTGTAGTGGAGGTCTATTTACAATAGAGATGCACTGATTTGTCGAAAGTAGAGGAAGAGTTGGGTTGAATGGATGGTATTGATTTAAAGTTGACATTGATCCAATAGTTCAAACAAATATGTGGAAGTGGCTTCGTAAGATTTGAGATTAAAATGTTAGTGAGTGGTGATTATATAGATATAATAGATGCCAGCCAGTCTTACCAGTTGTGGACGCGTAGCAGTTTGGCATTTTGCTTCTCGGGATTCATCAGTCGGACCCACCTGTACGCCAATTCCACCACAGTAGCCCAAAAAATGGAAACACCGAAAGCTCCGAAGCGGCACTCTGTCAGCGGCACGATTCCTTTCCGCCGCAACAGTGCTTCCCAGTCAATCTCGGCCACACCGGTTGAAAAAGAGCCCGACAGGCGGGCCCCACCCATGTGCCCCGTAGCGCCACGTCTCCTCCGTCCCCACCCACTCCGCGCGTGAGCCCATCACCGCCACAGCGTTTCGACCGTTACGCAGGGAGAGGGCCCCGGACGTCGCCGCGACAGCCCTGACTGACGTCGTCAACGCCGTTGGATGCGGCTGCCGCGCGGCAGCTCGTGCTCGGCACTTCCCGTTGTGGCTTACGGCACGGAGAGGTTTTTTAACGGGAAAATGGCCCAGGGAGCGAGTCCACCCTAACGTTGGGTCGTTTTACGTCTAGGGGATCCGAGTAAAATTTATTTACGTCCGCGTTTAATTGACCGTACTTTAGCAGTCACAGCCCCGTAGGGCCGTAGCAGGAAAGATAACGTACGGTAAATACTGAACTTTATTCGAATTAATTGTTACCTGCTGTATTGTTCAGTAGATAGAGGTGAGATTATCGAGGATTGACCACAACAAAACACGCGTAAATGCGTAATCACCATCTACTTCCCTCATATTAGTATTTCCAAAAAAACTCTAATCCAGGGCCAAAGCAAGGACTTGCCTGCAAAATCGGTCGTCCCCTTCCTCTGTTTATTCGAAAGCAGAGCGGGGTTTAGTAATTTCGGCAGTACTAGCACGAGCTAATAAACTCGTCTTGTTCCTTCTCCTCGACTCTTCCCATCCCCTCGTCCACTCGGCTCCGCTTCACGCTCCCGGCGCCATCGCCCCCCTCGCGGCGCTCGCGAAACTCTTCGCGTCGTTCGTTCCAGGCTTCCAGCGAATTCAAATCCGGGCGTTCGCGTCACTTCCAGCGCCTAATCCGCGCGCCGTTTCGGCTTAATGTAAGCGGTTTTTCCTGCGCGATTCAGTTCCCGATCCTTGGAGTTCCCTGTGTGAATCTGAGGGTGGATTTATTTATTTTTTCTATCTGATACTTTTGGTGCGGGAGTCACCCGCATTTGACGTGGTTGGCTGGCAAATTTCCTTATTTTCACTCGATTTGTTCGTCCGTTTCAGCTGGAATGCGCTCGCCATGTTCACGGAGGGGCTAGATCGCGACGCGCTCAAGTGGGTGCGGGAGGTGAGTGAGCTCGCTGCGCTTCCAAGCCCTAGCTGATTGAGGTGTTGTCGCCTTGGATTTCCGTCTCTGACGCGTGCTTTTTTTTTTTCTGTGCGTGGTGTTGTTGATTGGGGCAAATGCAGGGCCAGGGAGCGGCGCTGCACAGCCACGACCACATGGACCCCCTCCGCGCCGTGCGCACCGCTGCCGGCCGCGGAGGCCTCGGCATGCCGCCGCCGGAGAAGTTCCGGAGCGGGCACATACCGCGCGCGGCTGTGCCGCTCTCACGCGGCTCGTTGCGCAGTGACGACGGCAGTGCCGCCTCAGGGTCTGACATGGACGAGTCGTCGGACACCGAGGAGATTGAGGTCTGCAGCGGCAGGTACTCAGTGGACTCGTCGCCTCGCCGTGATGACATTTCTCGCCGCACGGCCGCGCCTCTGTACCGGTACGCCACCGTGCCTGGGCAGCAGAGTTACTACTCCACGGATGATGGTTATTCGGATCTAAGTTCTTCTAGAGATACGGCACTGCCAAGGCCGATGACACAGCAGACATGGCGACCCCAGGCACGGGTTGCTGGATATGTTGAGGAAGAGTACTCAGACTCTGCAGGCAGCTCCGAGTTTTCTAGTCAGGTGGAAGGACAGATCAATGGTGTGACCTCAAAGGGTGGATATGCATCAGAGTACTCGCATACTGGCCCATCACGAAGAGAAGTGAATAACGCTGTTCCAAAGGCACGTGAGCCGGCTGCAGGGAACTACCGGAGCAATGCACCTCTAAAGTCAAGAACCCATCAGCCGGAAAGCTATTCTACTCATATTCCTGCTCGAGAGGATGAGAAATCAGCACCTAAATTGGTTTGTTTTTTTTTGTTCTTGTTTATGAAGCATTTCTATTCCATTTCATTTCATTCTGCAGTTGCATTTAAAATCATTTCCCTTTTGGCTGACTTAAGTGTTAAATATGTAGAAGTACAACACTAAGCTTAGTGTTCATGATAAGTAGTAAATGTTATGACTATGATTATCTGCTATACCATCAATTAGATGCTCGATAGCATTTTCATATTTCAGGCCATATTCTTCAACACATTATTGCTTCACATATTTTAGACATTAGACTGTGTCATAACTTTGAGATGGCGTTGCTATCCTGATTGTCTATCAATTTATTTTGTTCTATAGCATCATTTTGTCAATGTTCATCAGGAGTCCCTTTTTTATTGGCTTATTGTGCATGCTGAAGGATAAGTGGCTTACAGTATATGCACTTGACTTATATTTGGATATATCCTATATGACCCATAAAGAATCAGGCCTCTGAATCCTCAAAATAAACAGTATTGATCTGGGATATCTATGTAGCATAGTAACTAACCTGCAACTATATCAGTACAGGGCATTCCATGCAGAGGGCCATCTAATGTCCTCCAAACAAATGGCTTAATCTGTTACATTGCTTTGTGCTTCACCGATGAAATTGTGCATCATTCCAGTGAATATATGGTGTTCTGTGTCTTCTTTTTTTTTTTTTGCATTTTGTTGCATTTGTTTCTTGTTACTGTTTTTGGTTCCATAATCAAGACATGCAATTCTCTTCACTATCATAGAGAAAAAAGAAAAATCATAAACCTGTAAAATGCTCAAAGTCACTCTACGGAATAGCCTTACATAACCATATTTGTTGACAGCACTAATTTGCTGCTGACCCCCCCCCCCCCCTCCCAGCCCCTATCCTGAAGCCATTTTATTATTTGTTTTATGTGCAGGCTGGGTTGTCTGATGTACCCAGTGCACCACCCATACATGGTTATGACGAGGTGCATAGCATGGCAACTCATAATGTTACCGATTCTTGTCCCAATACAAGTTTATCTGATGGCTTAGCTGTCAAAAAGGAGCACCATCATGAGGCTAACGAGGGAGCTAACTTACATGATAAAAATAAAAGGTAGGCTTTATATTTCACTGCCAAAAAACAGATTGTTTAGCAAGGTATTGTGTATTTCTATCAACTCAACCTTCTTGTAATTTTCTGTGTTATTTAGCGCTGTAAATGCTGGTCACGCAAGCAGGCCATCTAGCTCAATTCCTCTTCGAGTCCCCACCTTTCATGCCAGGTAACTAACATATGACATTGTAGGTTTTACTGATCTATAATCATTTCTAAACACAATCTTTAACTGTTTATAGTTTGCAAGGTCCCTGGTACTCAGTACTTGCTTACGATGCTTGTGTTCGCCTGTGCCTTCATGCATGGGCTAGAGGCTGTATGGAAGCCCCGATTTTTCTGGAAAACGAATGCACACTGCTGCGAAATACATTTTCGTGAGTTTTCTCTTACTCATGATCTGAATATAGCTCACTAAAAAAAGTGTATCTACGCATTGCTTACTTCCTTTAGCCAGATAAAAAATGTTAACTTTGTTTACTACCTTCAACATGCACAAACTGGTTTTTATGTGTGCATGTTTCACAAGCTGAGTCCTTATTTCTTTTGTACCCTTGCAATAGCACAATGTACTTGTTTGTGCTGGTTATTCTACGCATTTTTGTTTGTTATACTCTTAATCCAATACTTCACAAAGTTGATTCGCTTGTGTTTCATTTAGCTTGCAAAATGTCTTGCTACAATCAGAAGAGGAGCTCATGGCCAAACGCACATCAGAATTAGTTAGTGAAGGAGCTGCAACGAAGCCCAAGAAAACAATAGGCAAAATGAAGGTTCAAGGTATGTGAATCATATTCTTTCTATTAGCATAACCTATTTGAGTAGTATATATCTTTTTTTATTCATGAATACTTCTAATTTTGATTACACCTGTATATTTTTGTTGTCCGTTGCCACATACTAGTTTTAGAATTTAAAAAAGTGCCAATTCGTCAATGCTAACTTAGTCTAATTTGGTTTGCAGTCCGCAAAGTTCGGATGTCTGTAGATATGCCTTCTGGTTGCAGTTTTTCATCACTGCCTATGGTGAAACTGGATTCTGTGCGGCATCGTTTATCCAATGTACAATCAACCCTATCAGCTGGGTGGGAGTCTGTAAGGAGAGTTCATGTCTTGCCGCAGGTCCCTGCTAACAGTTCCTTCTCAAAGCACAGCTTAGCATACATGCAAGCAAGTGCTCAGTATATCAAGCAAGTGTCCGGTCTGTTAAAGGTTGGTGTAACTACACTTCGGAGCACTTCAAATATTGAAGCACCACAAGGTAAAAACGTGTTTTGCTTCTCCAGTAAACTGCAGCATATTGACAGTAACTCATAATTTTTATCTCACGTCAGAGACTTATTCCTGCCAATTGAGGCTTAAAAGCTCACCTGAAGATGATGTGGTACCAATGCAACCAGGATCTGGTGACACCCATCTCTTGTATGTGCTAGAGAAGTTCCTAAAATAACATCAGTATAGTCTTTTTGTCACAATTATTCTTTTTGGTCCAAATGGTGGTTAGTGCTGTGCCTTTTGTTGATGCTATAACTATGGATATTTCAGCTTTCCTGATAGCCTGGGAGATGATTTAATTATTGATGTGTCTGATTCAAAAGGGAATCCCTGTGGGCGAGTTGTTGCTCAAGTTGCTACAATGGCAGATGATCCTGTAAGATTTTGCAATTCATTTTGCTACTCGTCTTGTTTGTAATGGGTCCCTTGAGGCTTTTACTATTTAGTATACCATTTTTGTGCCATTATAATCTACATTCCTCTAAAATCATACGGATTTCATAATACAGGCCGACAAACTCCGCTGGTGGTCAATATATCGGGAGCCAGAACATGAACTTGTTGGTCGCATACAGCTATATATCCTCTATACAACTGCTGCTGATGAGAGTAACATGAAGGTACAAATGCTGCATAGTTATCACGCAAATATAAAATATTAAACAACAAGGAGCAATTACCTTATTTAATGGCAGACTACTTGTTGCTCTCAAGTTATTTGTTCAAAAAACTAACTTAATAGATGCAGATGTTAATATTAGTTGGATACATGCAAGTTATTTCATGCTTTTGGTGGTTTCTTGGAGTTACTATCATTGAAGTAATGATTACAATGGGTTAAGGGCTTATATAAGTTAATTTGGTACTGTATATATTTTTGCTCATGCCATATTAAGGGCATCTTTGCTGCAAAAGCAAATAATATTCTTAAAAGTTAATGAATTTTGGTACAAAGAGAGCAGTTAAGTAGAGTAGCCTGTTTCAGGATCTACAACACATCAAAGGTGATTCAGCTACTCCCTCTGTTTTACAATTTTTGAATGGTCCATGTTACTATGTGATGTGTCTTTTGAGGGATTCTTAATAGAACCGTGCCTAGTGATTGGATAGATAAGAAGTGTGTCTATCTAACAAGGTCAAAAAATGAAGCCCAGTTCCGTAATAACTAAGTATTTTGGGACACCTAGGTATGCGGACTGGACGAATGTGAAATTGAGGTAATATAAAGTTTATTTTACTATCTTTCTGTTTCAAGATGGTGTTTTCTAAATTTAAACTTGACTATATATATGCTTTATGGTTTTCAATTGCTGGATCATAAGTTTAAATTTTATGATAAAAGAGACCATTTTTTTTTCTCTGTAGTATGGTTCTGTTGCTGAAACTGTTGCATACGATATTGTTTTGGAAGTTGCAATGAAAGCGCAGCACATTCAGCAAAGAAACCTTGTCTTGCATGGCCCTTGGAAATGGTTATTGACAGAGTTTGCATTGTACTATGGGGTTTCAGATGCCTACACAAAGTTGAGGTACTTGTCTGCTGCCACATTGGATCTTTTCTCTGATTCCTTGTCCTCTTTGATTTTTGTCTTCTTTCTTTGAGATTGCTAAGTGCCAGCCCTTGTGCAGGTATCTCTCGTATATCATGGATGTTGCAACCCCTACTGCGGACTGGCTGGAACTAGTTTACGAGCTTTTGTTGCCAATACTGATGACAAACCATGCCACTGCTACTTTGAGCCATCAAGAGGTTTGTTTCTCTCTTTCATAAAAATATGAAATGTTTTGTTTCTGGATCATCGTGTTTTGGGACATGTTAGATAAATAAAATCTTAGTTTATGTTGTTGGATTGTTTGGTCCAACCCCAATGAATTATCTTGACTGAACAGATATATTCTTTTTCTTTGATTCTATTATTGCTTTTCTGAAATATTGCTGCGATAAAAAAAAACTCACAAACAAGCAAAAATTCTTCATTAGAATCGCATTCTGGGAGAAGTCGAGGAGCAGATTGAACAAACTCTTGCAATGGTTTTTGAGAACTACAAGTCGCTGGATGAGTCTATGCCATCTGGCATAAGTGAAGAATTTAGACCTCCAACTGGGTTGGCTGCTGCTGCACTGGTGCCTGCTATTAAGCTGTATAGTATTCTCCATGACGTGCTATCTCCAGAGGCGCAACTAAGATTGTGCGGTTATTTCCAGGTCATTAATTAGTTCTTCTGTAAAAGAAATACATCTTTTATGTTCTCTTGTGTCTAATGATCTAATTTATATCCAGGCTGCTGCTAGGAAACGTTCAAGGAGATATATGCTTGAGACTGATGAATATGTAGCAGGAAATTCTGAAGGCATCAAGATGGATTTGGTGACCATTACCACAGCTTATCAGAAGATGAAATCATTATGCAACAATTTGCGTAATGAAGTTTTTACTGACATTGAAATTCACAATCAGCACATACTTCCTAGGTAGGTGTCTATCTATTTTGCTTGTGGAACATCCACCATATGTGATGCTTCTATTGCTTGTAATTTCTCTTTACTCTTCCCTTCTGAAATAGTTTAGTTTTTCTTTATTTATTTGCTTCAACAGTTTCGTGGATCTCCCAAATTTGGCTGCCTCCATCTACAGCGTGGAACTTTCAAATAGACTGCGTGCTTTTCTTGTTGCATGCCCTCCTGCTGGCCCTGCATCTCCTGTTTCAGATTTGGTTCTTGCTACTGCCGACTTTCAAAAGGATCTTGCTAGCTGGAATATCTGGTAAAAAATCAGTCCTTAATCAAGTTCTCTTCTTGATTGTGTATTTTGGTATATACGTGCCTCATATTTGAATTTTATGCAGCCCTGTAAAATCTGGCGTTGATGCAAAAGAGTTGTTTCATTTGTACATTGTATTATGGATTGAGGACAAACGCAGGATGTTACTGGAAAATTGCAGACTGGACAAGGTAGGTGCTATTTTGCTATTGAGATGTGTTAATGCTTCCTCAGAACAGATTCCTAGCATGACAATGATTTGAAGATGGGTAGCAGTCAATCTGCTTTTGTAGATACGTAGATTAGATGGAGCTGTGTATACTGATGTTTGCTCAATTGAAGTTTCAAGTTTTGCCATTGGTGACAGTGCATGCGAAATGATTCTCTAGCCTGCCAACTTGGTAGAGATGGTGTTATTTTTATTTCACTTTCCTGTAGTGTTAGATTGTGGGAGGGCATACAAAATGCACATTAACTGTTAAATTAATTTTATTTAAAGAAGCTGTGTTTGGCAAAGCTTCTGTGCTTGGTGGAATGGTAAGTAGCAGCTTCTGCTTATTGCTGCTTACTGGTTCTTTCTAAGAAGTTGCTGAATTGTTAAGATGTTGCAGAATCCTGGTGCTTGTCCCAGCTTAGGCATGTCTGTAAAATTGCCTGAGAAATAAGTTCCAAACAGGCAAGAAAACAAGAAATAGCACTCAGTTCCTAATTTGCCTGAGAAATAAATTCCAAACAGCTTACTGGTTCTTTCTGTTTGTGTCAATGAGCACTGTAACTTTGGTGGTCCGAGTATACATCCACGCCCTTAACCAACTGAGCTAGGCTCAGTTCCTAATTTTGTTTTCAGATTGTTAGAACTGACATTGTAAAGTATCGACAGTCAAGCAGGAGTTTTCATTATTTCTCTCTTCTGGATCTCATTGTACATCATATTTTCCATTTACAGGTCAAATGGTCAGGAGTTCGTACGCAGCATATGACCACACCTTTTGTAGATGAGATGTATGATTTGCTGAAGAATACATTGACAGAGTATGAGGTTATCATTTGCCGATGGCCAGAATACATATTTGTTCTTGAGAACGTATGTTTGGGACCACTTAAGTTTTTTTTGTTGCCATTCTTGATTCAGAAACAAATCTGATTTGTCATGTTGTTTTTGTTCCTTAAAACAAAAGGCTATTGCAGATGTGGAAAAGGCAGTGATAGAGTCTCTGGAAAAACAGTATGCTGATGTTTTGGCTCCACTAAAGGATTGTATAGCCCCAAAGAAATTTGGCCTCAAAGTTGTCCAGAAACTCACAAAACGCAATTCTACGGTGCCCTATTCTGTACCTGAAGATGTAAGTTTTGTAATTAATTTTCATATCAAGGAGATTCAATTCTTTGCATCTGACCTTATCTCCTCTCAGCTGGGCATTCTCTTGAATACAATGAAGAGACTACTTGATGTTTTACGTCCACGGATTGAGAGTCACCTGAAGTCATGGAGTTCTTGCATACCTAATGGTGGAAACAGTGCGGCTGTTGGAGAAAGACTTAGTGAGGTTACTGTGACGCTAAGAGCCAAATGCCGAAACTACATGCAAGCAGTTGTTGAGAAGCTATCGGAGAATGTGAGTTCCAAAACCGCATTTTCTTGCTTTTTTCTTCAGATCTTAGGCCCCGTTTGGAACGCAGGAATTTTGCAGAAATTTCACAGGAAAAAATGGAGGAATTGGAAAAATTCCTCTGTTCCAAACGGGGCCTTAACATGTTGCAAATATTTATTAGACAGCTCTTTCTGTTATGAAGTTGGATGCAATCCAACAGTGTCACAAAATTAAATCATTGTTCATTCGTAGCTCTTTCTGAAAAAATGTTCTGCCTATATGGGGCCAGCATATTGAATTAATTGTTATGGTAGTTTTGTTGTATTTAAAAGAGTAAATGGCATGTCTTATATTTTAAACATATTAATAGGTGCATGCTTATATGTTCCGCCATTGATTTGCCTCACAAGACCAGAATTCTGACTTTTCCCTCCTGTTTAGTTGATCTACATATTATCTATATGCCTTATATCTGGTAGTATCAAGGGTTTAAGAACTGCTGTAGGACCAGTTTTCAACAGTGTCGAAAACCGAACAGGCTTCTGCCCACTTTCATTTTTGCTACAGTAATAGTGTCTTTTTTTTTGGTAAAAAACCAGTTGACCAGTTTCACCGAAAACTTTGAAAACCAGCCAGTTTCTACTATTTTTTGAACCTGGGTAGTATTCGACATTCTGCTGCACCTCCGGCGATTTAGCAATTGTTCTAGTTATGATTCTAGGAAGCAGTCCTGATACTTAAATATGATATATCTTTTATGTTTGTTATATGTGGTATATGATTTTTCCCTTCTTTGTCCTCATTTTGCAGACACGCATGCAAAATACCACGAAGCTCAAAAAAATCATTCAGGATTCAAAAGATTTGGTGATTGAATCTGATATTCGCAGCAGGATGCAGGCATTGACGGATCAGCTAATTGAAACAATAAATCATATGCACAAAGTTTCTGAAGTACATGTTTTTGTAGCCATATGCCGAGGATTTTGGGACCGGATGGGACAGGTATGACGTATTTGTGCTGTTCTTTTTTTCTTCTTTTGTTGTGTTACTAATTTAACTAGGTTTTAGGACGTGTCGAGTTTCCTGGAGAATCACAAAGAAAACAAGGCGTGGTATAAAGGTGCCCGAGTAGCTGTCTCTGTAAGTCCGTGTTCTGACAGGCTCTTAGACTGTTATTTATTGTACGTTTATTTGTCGTTTTCTTGTTGATTTGCCCGTAATCTGGTGGCAACGGTTTGAAGCGTGCAAATCTTGCAGGTGCTGGATGATACATTTGCCACTCAGTTGCAACAGTTGCTTGGGAACACACTCCCCCAGAAGGACCTAGAGCCCCCACGATCCATCATGGAAGTCCGCTCCATTCTCTGCAAAGATGCTCCCCGTCAGAAGAATTCTAGTTTCTATTACTGATCAATTTTTGGTGTACATACGAGTCGTGCCGTCAAAATTTACAGCCTTTCAATGGAAACAAAACATCCAGGAAAGGTGTCGTCCAGAAAAAAAAAAGAACGTCTGATTGAGGATGCGGTGATCTTTGTAAAGAGAAACAAGATCACATGTCTTCAGGGGGATCAACGGGAGTACATGAGCCATATAGGCTGCGATTAATCCATCAATTTGCTTTGCTGATTAACCAGACCCAAATTTTGTCCCGTTGCTTGTGGGACAGTCACCATTAGAAATTGATTTGTGCCTTTGACAGTGCAGTCGAAATGGCACTATAGCTTCATTGGTAGCTGAGCTTTCGCAAATGCTGTATTTTTTAATTAGCATTTTGATTTGTTGGGACTCATTTTCTTGGCATGGACGTGGATATTATTGGTGCTGATAGTTACTTATACCCTTGTATTTGTATAGGTATTATGATATGTAAGCAAAATAACTGCATAGTTTAAAAGTCCTAAGATTTTTAACTCGAGATCGATGCAACCCAAAACACAATGCGGGTACGTTCTTGTCACGCAAAAGCTTAATCGCGTCCAGCCCCGGTAGCAGCCTGCTACTATCAGCTCGCCCCGGTCAGAGTTATAAGGTTTTCGTGCCATCTACGCCGGACGTAGCGAGCAACATGACGCCCGTGAGCGCGGTGCATTTTGTCGGCATCCTCGGTTTCCGCTAAGGTGTCATTTCCTGCTTCCACCGCGCTGCTATTGCTATGGAAACGGAGGTCACGGTTTTGGCATCACACGCTCAGCTCGTCCACAACAATACTGGCGGGACGAAAGGCACGTGGACTGTGGAGGCTCACGGCAAAACGATGTCATCGAAACACGATGCTTCCCAAACAGCGTCAAAAGATTACCATACACCGTGAATGGGAGTTGTGCCACAAGGAAATCAATTTATACCACGATCTCCCAACTGAGAGTATCAAAGTCTCACATCATGCATCAGAAAACCGAATCTAAAACAATGCGATTATTTTAGTACTAAGAGACGACAGCATTCCATTGATCCATCAGAATACTGAATCTAGCACAATGCGATTATTTCAGTACTAAGAGGCGCATAAGCACGACAGCATTCCATTGGTTCATAAAGAATGACAATAATTACTGAGCTCTGAGGACTTCAATCTCGAATACCAGCACAGAATTTGGCTGAATTCCCCAAGCCGGAAAGCCATTTGCTCCATAAGCATAATCTGGGGTGCACTGCAATAATGAAAACTCAGGTATCAGGACACACTTAAAAGAAGGCAGTAGGGATGTTAATAGGTGCACCTAAGGTTAACCTATGAACCTCTTTAGTTCAAAAAAATTAACTAGTTTCTCAAAAGTAGAGGAGATTTTGAAAAGTTAGTTCATTTTGTTGAACTAAAGAGGTTTGGAGGGTAACCTAATTGTCTTTAGTTTTCACCCCTAAGAAGGCTCAAATGGCAGCATTCTTAGGCAGAGAAAATTGCTTTCGATAGGTCCATTGTCCATAAAAAGCCCATTATGTCCATAGAGAGGGGAAGAGTCAAATGAATGACAAAAAACAGACCCATAAAATTATTTGACAGTATGAATTGCATACCTGAATACGAGCAACTTCACCCACTTGCATGGTCATAACTCCTTCATCCCATCCTACAAGCAAGGACCAGATTATTGCAGTTAGTTCAAACGTAAAACATGATTTTGTGAAATTTGAGCACGGAAAATAAAACTGAAGTGCCCATGGACAAATAAGAGATTTCTTGTAATGATTCAAATATGCACCCATGAAATATGTCATCACTAGCACTAACAACATATAGTCACAGCTAAAACAAAAACTCAACAGAGAGGTGAACTAATGGAATTTGGGCCTGTACTGACAAAAACAGCACAATGAGAGGCAAGTTTTCATACCCCAATTCGTCATCTAAAGTACCAGTTTGATATAAGAATGTCTACGGATCTGGAAGCAACTAGAATGGATAGAGAAAGAATACATTGGACGGCCAATTTACAAGTAAATAATGTACCGCTCGTGACGACAAAACATTCAATTCCACGAGACAACTATAAGAACTAATGAGCACACGCAAACTAAGAGGTGAATTGATAATTTGAACTTGAAACTAAGAGGTCTACCTTTGATCACTGAACCAAGGCCAATGTTGAAACTGAATGGCTGCTGCCCAGGGTCCTTAGTGCTGAAATAAACAGACAATAAGATATCGTCAGATTATATTACAATCATAGGTGACTAATGTGATAAGTAGCATCCCCAGTTACGAATCAGAAGGAAGCATAAACAAGGTTTTTTTGCAAACTAATTTTACTTCACTAAAGAGAACTACACTGTCTAGGACTAGAGCCATGCAAAAAAGTAAGGATCTAATCTCACCTCCAGAACTTCTTAGAGAGATCACGATCCTTCCCTGCAGAAACAAAGTCAACAACAGAAATTAGGGAACACTTAACACAGAATAGAGAGTTTACTATTCCTACCATACCGATACGACAGAATATCGAATTATGACAGAGAATAGGGTTCGCCAGCAACTCTGAACCCAATCAATGCCATCGCTAACTACTCAAAAAGTACATACTCGCATCCTAAACATCAAGGCGGAGAAAGGAATCACGCCGCCTATACACCAACAAGTTTCATACTGGACCCAGGATGAAATGGATCCGTAACTCTGGAAGCATCCAGCGCTGGACCCCTAACTGATGCCTGGATCCACGAACTACTGAACAGAGAAAGAGAAGAGGTTTAGAGATGAACGGAAGGGGCGAACCGTAGCCGGTGCAGTGGACGGTGACCTTCTGGCCCTTCACAGGCTTGGGGCCGGTGCCGGCTCTCAGGATCTGCTTCTCGAAACCCATCTTCGTCTCCGCCTGTATCGCGTAGTCGCGTCTGAGCGGCGCCGTGTGCTACTGCTTGTGTTGCGAACTGAACGAGATGGTGGTGCGATATTTATTCCTGAATTCTTTTATCCCCTGGGGACGCACGGTGCGGTATCCACCGTGGCTTTTTGATTCTTAGCCGTTCAATAGACACTTTTTTTGTGTGTATCTTGAGCCGAACAATGATATTTTTTATATAACCATCTTTTGACCTCTCGGAGTATTTTTTTTCCGTGCAACCTCTCAGAGAATTTGATACAAATGCTCTTCGAAAAAATATGAGAATTTGATACAAATGCTCTTCGAAAAAATATGAGCGATAAAAATAACGTACTTATGTTTTTACAAACCAACATCTCGTTAACAATCAATTATATACTGCACTTTTGTATATAACTTGCAAATTGAAAAATACATGTGAAAGCAGGATTGACTGCTAAGTACATGTGAAAGCAGGAGATCTTGGATATGTTCAAAGAAGCATCATATGACATATCACCAGCAAATACATGATTGTACAGAACATCTTGCCACAATGTAAACTTATTTCCACAATTCCATAGCCAATATATTTATTTTCCACAATTACACAGCAAATACTTATTTTGCTTACAATGTACAGGCCAGATAACAAACGTCATCCCTCAGCAGCACCGCTGACAAATACTGTATGGTCTTCCATCACAAAACAAGCAGTAATATTGTACAATGACTACAAATAGTAACAAAAAAAATTGAAACAGAAGTACACCAAAGAATGTTGATCGAAGACTGCTCAAGTACCCTTGATTACAATAACAGGGCAGCCCACATGGTTGATGCAGTAGTTGCTTACACTTCCCAAGAACATCCTGTATATAGGAATAAACTCAGTGTGGCATGTTGATATAGAAACAGAAAGGCATGAGGGATATATTGCCAATCGAACAAATAAGCAGGAAAAAATATATTCAGTGAGCATCACTGCATGATCGTGATCCAATAAAACGTTAGAGGCAACCATGGCCAGAGAAAGGTTTCTAACTGGTACAACAAAAACAAGGCAATGCTGTTAGAAATTGATCTCCACTCGTTTTGGACCAACGGCTTTAATGGGCCTTTGACCTAATCGCGCCCTGATCAGGGGCGCCCAGTCTATTATGGCTGGTGGGCCCCTGTCGTCAGCGCCACAATAAATAAAGGTGGGGGGCCGGCCGGGACTCATGACCTAAGTTCATCCGTCCCGCCGCACCCCACCGACATCCCTAAACCCGATCTGTGAGGGGGCGCTGTGCCGACGGGAAGCTCCACCGCCGTCACCGCCACGACGACCGTCGTCACCGAGAGATCGACGACGTCGCCGTGACTTCTACGCCACTGCCCTCTTCACCGATCGACGCTGCCCTAGCGCAAAGGACAGCACCGACAAAGGGCAGATGGCCGGATCGTCTTCCACGACTCCGACGACCGGATCCGAAGGTATTGACCACCTCCGAACCACAGATTTATTACCGACACAGAAACTCTCGAATCTACACTCTTAGACCCAGAGAAAAGATCACAACATTGGCATCAAAGCCAGATCTAGGAGTGGATCTCGACGAGTATGAAAAAACTCGTCGGAACCCTGCCCGCGAGCAAGGATCCGAAAGAAAAATTGTAGCCATCGGCTACACTATGGCGGATGCCTTCGGGCTCCGCGAAAGAACTGCGAAAAGGAAAACTTGCGAAAAAGAAAAGAAAAACAGTAGCCGCAAAAGATCAAAAGATAAAAAAAATCTAAAAAAAAAAGAGCCAGCGGCCAGCGCAAGCG
>BCLF01000007.1:1711786-1730607 GCA_001602275.1 Zoysia japonica | reverse complement strand
GACCAATGTCAGGCAGAGATGGATGTCTTTTTTTTTCAAAGCTCCAAGCTATAGAAGAAAAGACATCGGAACCGCGGGGGGGGGGGGGATTGATGATTTTGGACTCTAATCTTGATGTCCTAAACAATTAGACACTCTGTGTGATAATATACAGTACCAATCAGGTGGATAACATGTAAGTTTCTTTAAAATGCGAGAATTTTTTTTCTGTTTTCTGCGTTTTTTCTGTGAAATTGAAGTAATTTCTATAAAATTTCTGTGAAATTTTTGAGTTTCAAAAGAGGCCTAAATGTCAAATTAACAAAGTCTAACGATTAAAGTAAAAAAATCAAATCGCTCTCTCGGAATAGGTACTACGGAGCACTACTATTTCTTTTTTTTTAAAAAAAAAGATCGAAACAGGTCATCTACGTTGCCGCAAGAACTGTGGGCCGTTGCGGTAAAGCCCAACTGAGAACAGACTGTGGACCGTACGCGGGTCGAGAGCTGGGCCGCTGCACAACTTGTCCGGGTAGTGCAGCCGCCAGCCGCCCTGCAGTCGACTGCGAGCTGGGAAGTGTGGGGACTGCTCTTGCTTTTCGTCATGTGGTGGGAGCTGGCTGCCAAATTAAATTTTCCTCTCTCCGACAGTGTCGGTGACGAGTCAACTTAGCTCCGATAGTGGTCTACTTCGGCTGCCATCGTTTTTTCTTGACAAAAGAGGCATAAGGGATGGTGTCTTCTACGCAAAAATCACAGGGACTGGAGTACCGATGCACCGCCAGTCTCCACGGACCACGGTCAGCCGGCAGCGGCCAACCGCCTGCCATATCGCGTTTGCGTCGACATGGCCTTTCTTTCAACGATCAGTCGATCAGGGGTGCTTCTACTATTACTGCCCTCCATCGACCCTCGCTCACCTAGAAACACTAGCTGCCTAGAAATCGAGCTGTTTTTCCTTTCTTTCGACGGATTCGTTGTCACTCTGGTCCTCTTTACCAGGCGTGCGCGCCTACGGTCGACGGACCAAAATCCAATGCCGGGTGACAACGAGACAACGTCGTCCATCCGCCCGTCAACACAACGGATCGTGACAGGGATTAACACGGACGGATTATCCCATCCAAACGATCGACGAAAAGACACGCGGCGTACGCCGTACTGTTCCAAGTTTTATGAGGGGGAGCATGCGTGTCGACCGGCGGCGTGGGTCGTACCGCGCCCAACGTTGGACGTCGCTGTGCTCCGGACCACGGCGGCGTCCATCCGCCCACGTTCCCCGGTCGCGTGCTCGGGTGCACTGAACCGGCGAAGGTCCCGAGGGCGGAGCGAATCTCGAACGTGGTTGGGTGGGTCGCGTCGCCCCCCAAACCCAAACCAAACCCAAAGCGAAGCAATCGCACCGGATGCGAGAGCGGCGGTGCCACAGGAGATCCGTGCCACCACCCCCCCACCCCGCCGGCTCCTGGTGACCTTGAAAGGCACCCTGTCGCTTTGCTTGGAGAGAGAAGGCAGGCAGGCGCGCGTTGGCCAGAACAGGGCGAAAAGTAGCAGTGCGCCAGTGCCCCGGTTCGCTGCCGCTGCGTTTTAGCAAGTGAAGTACGAGGGTCACCAGCCACCACCACCCATTCTACTACTGAAAAAGAAAAAAGAAAAAAGGTCACCACCACCAATCCATCACCCGGTCACGGCCGCCCGCCCAATCCCAGGCCGCGTCGATCGCTGCTCCGCCCGTGGCGTCGCACAGTGCTCTGAGTACGATTACTCTGTGGCTCTAGGCTGTAGCAGCTGTAGCTGCGCTTTCCATTCGTCGAAGAGCCGGGTTCAGGATTGGACGGCCGACAGACTATCTCACTTTCTCTCTTCTTTCTAGGAGTACGTCCTCCCCTGCCCGTCGTCGTCGTCGACGTACACGTACGCGTCGCCGTGATAACTGGGCCGGCCCCGTGAAAGATCTGGGAGAAGGCTACAAGTACGCGTAGCCTTTCACCCGCGAGGTCTAGCGTTTTCTACTTGTGGATAGCCCTATTCTCCCGCCCTATACAATAGGGGGTGCGCCTGCGCTGTTCATGCTGTACTCTAGGAACAGCGGATTCACGTGGCGCTCTGCGGTGACAGGAGCGTCTTCTTTGTCCAGCTGCCCGTCAGCTTGAGACCAGGGGAGCACAAGACTCTACCCAGAGAATCTTTTCAAAGAGCCCTGCTTTTGTTCAGTTTCAGTTCGATCTGAGCTTCCTTGTGTTCACGCTGAAAGAAATCGCCATTTGTTTTAGAGTTTGTAAATCATCTACTTTTCTTTTATTTCCTTAGAGATATGAAACTACGAATCAATTTGAAATATCAATTTTTAGAAGAAAAAATAGTCTATACGATGTCTCCGACGAAATTTCTTTCGATGAGGCAAATTTTTTTCAATAATGACGTTTATTTCTAAAATAGTCACTTAACTAATATACAACATATGTAATTTTTTATAACTTGTTGATTCTCTTCTAATTTAAATATTATAAAAACTATTAATTATTTTAGTATTTTTACCCTTAAGAGGTAAAAGAACTATTTTATTCTTGAGATATGTGTAAATGGACGGTTAACTAGAATTTGTCTTCATTTATTCTGACCAAATATTCACTGGGGCATTTTTTTAGTTTTTCGACCATGTTTTTTTTCTGAGATATAAACTACCAGTACAAAATGTTACGAGTACTACTCCTACAGCTGGGCGATGGCGTCCGCCACCGCTCGTACAAGTCCCCACCATGTCACCACGGAAGAAATGCTGCGCCGCCGGCGGCGTAAAAGCTTGGCCTGGTGTGGATTTTCCCAGCGCGGAAAGGTCCGAATAGAGCAGATTTTATTCCGGATAAAATCTACAGTATTTGGCAATCGGGAATTGGAGTCTAGATTTGGGTTTGGAAATTAAAAAGAAAGATTGAGATCCTCTATTTATTAATTATATTAAATCTTCACTTTTCACTTATTTTTTAATTTCAAATCCATTTTACATTTTGCATTTACCGAACGACACCTAAACGAACACTCATTGGTAATCCGACCCCTCTTCAAACCTGTAGTACGCTCCAATCCAGCATCGTTCCGGGTCATTCCACGACAACCTAAGGCCTAAACCAGTTTTTCTCAAAAAAGAAGGCCTAGACCAGTCCGTCGTGGAAAGCGCGGGTGTGGACGGGACGGGTTCCGGGAACGCCTGCTTGCGCGCACCCGCGTGGCCAGGCCCAGACAGTGCTTGCCTCGGATTAGGGTGGTGCGGCTGTTCGTCCAAAAGAAGTGATTCCGATCGAGCTAGCGCAATAGGTATACATGTGATGTGATCCCGTCAAAAGCTCAGCTAGTTAAAGTCGGAAAAAAAACTCAGCTAAAATGTGGATTACACCTAGCCGGGACGGTACTATGAGGACTAAAACTCTGGATTGATTTGACGTCTCACGCCAACTTGGTCGAACGTTGGGTTGCTCATGTTTTTCATTTTATTAGAACTGTAGTATCACGATCTTCCAATCTGGACAAAGATATTTGGGACAAAGTGTTTTCTGGAACATTCAGTTGTCTTAGGAGTATGTCTCAACGAAGAGCTGCTTGACATAAGTGACAGGAGATACAACGGTAGCAAATGTTGAGATTGCAAATAATCTAAGATACAAGTGAAAACCGTGTTGTTATCTAAAACAATTTGATTTGTAAGTACGGAGGTAGTACTTCTCTAGTGGTATGGCAGATGCCAATGGGGGAAGGAGAATGCCGATGACCTAGAGTATCCATCGCGCATTCGCTGCAATCTCACTCGTGACTCGACCCAGCAGAACGAAGATCGCCCGCGCCACAGGGTCAGGGCCGGAACAGGGAATCCGGGCGGCTGCGGCAGTACGCGGCCGTGGGGTGTGGCCGATCCAATCGATCGAGCGCGCGGCAGCGGCATCTCCTCCGCTTTCCTCCTTGTTTTCCCCCCAACGCGCTGCGGCGCAGGCCGGCCGGCCAGCCAGCCAGCTCTCCGTCACCGCGCACGCGGCCGCCTGCTACGTCCAGTACTGTTTTGGTCCGGCCATGCGCCACCCTCCACCGCCCCGTTGCCTTTCCTTTTCAGGAATCCTCCGGCCTTTCCCATCCCTACGCCTCCCTCCTCCCTCGCCTCTCCTTGCCCTTTCGCCCTCTGCTAGGGGTGGGGGCCACCCGCGCGGTTCCTTGTTGGTGAGCGCATAAACAATGACTGGGCCGGCCGGCCCCCTTTCTCCCGGATCGCCCAGTTTTATGCTTTGTTTAATCGCGGGGTGCGTGGGTGAATCGCCGTGGGCTGTGGCTGGATGGGTCCGTTTATTTATGCCGAGACCTGCCAGTAGGCGCAAGTCCTCGTCTCGAGACCCCAACCCGCCCCTCTCCCCTTCCCCTTTCCTTCTCCCCTCCTCCTCTCCTTTCGCATCCCATCGCCGGTTGTTGGTTCGCTGCTCCGAGAGCTGTTCCGCTCTCGCGGAGTGATTGGGTGGGTGGAGACTGAGGGAAGCAGGAGGGTGGGTGAGGGATCGGCGCGCGCGCGCGGCGGAGATGGCGAGAGAGCGGCGGGAGATAAAGAGGATAGAGAGCGCGGCGGCGCGGCAGGTCACGTTCTCCAAGCGCCGCCGCGGGCTCTTCAAGAAGGCTGAGGAGCTCTCCGTGCTGTGCGACGCCGATGTGGCGCTCATCGTCTTCTCCTCCACTGGGAAGCTCTCCCAGTTCGCCAGCTCCAGGTACGTCATATACGTGTGCTCTCCTCCTCTCCGCCGACGTCTACCTTTCGCTCTCTTCCGTCGCGTGCTGCCGGTTTTCGGTAGATCTAGACGCGTCCCCTCCCGCCTCGCCTTCCACGGTGTAAGATCCGACGTCTCTAGGGTTCCGCCCCCCACCCCCACACCCCCACCCCTGCGGGAAACTTCTCTCTCGCATACCGCGTCCGTCTTGTAGGAATCTTGTGCCATGTGTTGGCGCGGATCGCTTTGGATCGCTGTCTCTTCTTTTGAATGAGACCTGGCTTGCGTTCGAAGGATGTGTTTTTGTGGTAAGATTCGAGGTTGGGTTGCGCAGAGTGCGTGAATCTCCTCCGGAGAAATGGGGATTTTTAATCTAGTTTACTGTAGTTTGCGCCTGTACTTGCAGATTATTTTTGGGACTTTTCTTTTTCCCGTTTCGGTGTGGAGACTGAGGAAGGCATCTCCGCTGCTGCGCTAGGTAGGCGTAGTACTCCGACTGTAACTTCTGTTATTTGCTGTGCGTATGAGTGCGCAGAGTTAATCGAGGTCTGCATCTTCCCTGTTCTGTGGTGGGGGTAAAGTCACGCCTGCTAATTGTGTACGGCGATCTTTGTGATTTTATGTGCTGCTGGGTGGCATTGCATTGCCCGGTGATGAAAAGAGGCGTCTCGTGCTTCGTGCGAAGCTGCCATGCTGCGACTGGGATCATCATCTGTTGTTTAAACTATTCGGCTTGTTTTTATTGTTAAATCATGTGATGCTGTTGATTGATTTGAAATTTGTTTTATTGCACAATCTTGTCCTACTGTTCTCCGATATGAAATGCTAGTACAAGTATTTGCTCTTACACGCATTGTTCGTCATCCATTCCTTTTGGCGTATGCTGAAAGGGTGCGTTTTACTATGGGTGCCTAGATGTCATGCCGTATTCTTGTTTTTAATATGTCCTCGCTTACTTTGTCCAGGTTTGATTCGAGGCAGTAGAACTTCGTTCTTGGGAATAACTTGAGTTAGGCTAGGATTCTAACGTGGTACTTTAAGAGGTTATACTAGGATACTGTATGTATGTTCCAGCATCTAGCAGCATCATATCTGTTTGTGTTTGATATGCCTCGACATCCAAATAAAATGATCACACACAGTTCTTTCGCATATTTGAAATTGATTGACTACTAATAATAAGCATGCTGTCATTTTAAAATATTCTTGACATTGTTAGACACTAATCCCCCCCCCCCCCCAAAAAAAAATGTCATTCATGCATCAAATTCCTTTGAAAGAGCGATTCTTCTTCTTTCTTCATATTTGATATGTTGTGCTGTACAATCAAAATGAAATTTATTTCTCCCCACAGCAAGCACTATGCCTGCAATCTGTTTGCACATTCTCAGCAGCTTGAAATTTACCTAACCTAGAATCACCTGGCTTCAATTGGTACATGCGTTTTGAATTTCTTGGTTGTTATTGATATTGATACATACTTTGTTTTTCTGAATTGGCTCCACAAGAATTTCAATAAAATCAATTCTTAACTTCTTATTGCGTAATGTTTTGGTTGAAGCAGCAACATGATGAAGTGATATTATTTTTGTAAGCGACGTATTTTAACTCAGAAACACAATTTTAGCACTGACATACTAATGTTGAAGCGCAATGTATGATCCCGTCCTTATAAACATATTACTGTATGTTCTAATACTATACTATAAAAATGCCAACACAGTAGGTGACGTGAGAAGATGCAGAGATGCTTGATGCACGTGTTTCTTTATATGTACTTACAGTAATATGTAAATATGTATGTATATAAAAAGGAGCACATACACTTGATGCTTGATTACTTAATGAACAAAAAAAATTGAATGCTATAAAAAAATAGAAATTGTTGATTTTTCACATGTTTTTCTTCATCTGATAACCTGCAGAGTGTACCATTGTGCTACATGAAAACTGGCTAATAACCATTTATCAACTGAATGTCATCTGTCATTCCCTTTTTGAACTCAAGTTTTCTTTGCTTGAGATGTGCTAGTGATTCTAGTGTTTATGCGTATTTCAGTCGCTATATTTTGCTGCCGTATCAAAGACATGCCCTGTCTTATTATGATCTGCTTATCGTACCTGATGGGGAGGTCATTGCCATGTTGCTGCTGAGTGAGACTAACTTATTAATTGTCATCAACTGTCAACCAAGCATATACAATCACACGATTAGTTATCTTATTAATTTCATTTTTACTTGATTTATTATAGCATGTTATGGTACTGACATTGCCTTCCCTTGGACAGTATGAATGAGATAATTGACAAGTACAACACGCATTCTAAGAACCTGGGAAAAGCAGAACAGCCTTCACTTGACTTGAACGTATGCAAAAAATTTCTTCTGTCGTACTCAAAAGCCCATCATATAATTATCTCTGGTCATTGCATTGAAATTTTGCTCCATTTCTTACATTGCTAAGTGGTACAGCTGAGCAGATAAATAATTTATTTACTGTTATTTTAACTAATGATTTTATGATTTCGAAGTTGTCCAAATCATATATTCAGATATAGAAATGATTGAAAAAGTCCATTTCTGTCCAGAATCCAGATTCCTATATACTTCTCTTTTAAAATCCTCTAAGAATATTTATCATTCATAAAGTTGTCTTGTTACTGCCATGACCATCACCACCTAAATGATACTGGCATGCTTATTGTGTAACTTACCTAATTTGTCGCCAATACTAACAGTTCTACCTTATGCTATTCAGTTAGAACACAGCAAATATGCAAATTTGAATGAGCAACTTGCAGAAGCGAGCCTGAGACTTAGGTATCCCCTATTCCTATGTCAACATGATTCATAGAAACAGTTGCTTACTATCAATGTGTTTATGATGTTTTATATTTTTTGCAGGCAGATGAGAGGTGAGGAACTTGAGGGGTTGAGTGTTGAAGAACTCCAGCGGTTGGAGAAGAACCTGGAAGCTGGTCTGCATAGGGTGCTTCAAACAAAGGTACGGTGAATGAACACATACTGTTTCAACGTCCTTAGATTCAGGCTTAACGTGAGCAGCTGTTTGATACGATGTATATGTGATTTGCAGGATCAGCAATTATTGGAACAGATCAATGACCTTCAACGAAAGGTAAGGAAAAGCTAATTGATTGACATCTAGTTGCAACCTTTGGTTTTCTTAGTCATGCTTTAAAAGCGTACTATGAAATGTTTCGAGCATATTTATGACCTTTTACAACAGAATTATGCGTACATGATCTAGTATGTGGTTACTACCAGTAGGAGAAACTTATATTAGAGTTAGGTTACTCATTTAACTACTGAAAGTATTATACCTTGAGAGTTAGAATGATGATGCATAAGAATAGAGGCTTGCATGCTTAGATTAAAAGTTGCTTATATTTTGATACTGCATTAGAAGGTGAAAATGAGAGACATGTTCTTTTCCATACCAAACTTTGGCTCGAAAATTGCATATAATACTGGCTTCTTTGGTTTGATGCACCATTGTTTGTTCATTTGACATGAACTTAATTTATATTCTGTACGTATCTCCTATTAGTACAGTTTTTCTAGTAAAGTGATGATTAGACATCATTTACCTGCTGCATTATTTTCCATGTTTTTCCACAGAGTTCGCAGCTAGCTGAAGAGAACATGCAACTGAGGAATCAAGTATTGATCGCACTTCTTTAACTAGTCATCTTTTCTTTTGAGAATGATTCATCTAAATACATATTTTTGTGCATCGTTATTATTCTTGGACACAGGTATCCCAGATAGCACCAGCTGCCAAGCAAGCTGTTGTTGATACTGAAAACGTTGTTGCTGAAGATGGGCAATCGTCTGAATCTGTGATGACTGCATTGCACTCTGGAAGTTCACAGGATAATGATGATGGATCGGATGTATCACTGAAATTAGCGTGAGTCTCTAAAAGTTTTGTTTATATGAACTAAGTTTTGCTAAATGCAGTCACATAGTTGTGTGTAGGGGTGTAAATAGGTGCACCTAAGCTTAAATCTCCAATCTTCTTTAGTTCAAAAAAATAATGAACTAGTTTTTCAAAAAATGAAGAGAATTTTAAAAACTTAGTTCATTTTTTTAACTAAACAGGTTTGGAGGGTAACCTTCTGTCTCTGATTTTACACGCCTAGTGTGGGTTCTTAGATCAATTTTGGTTATGATATAACAACTGATCGCTTTTTGTTTAGTTTAATTTAATAATTTAAGCGAAAGAGCAAATTACTCCCCGTATCGTACTTTGGCTGGTCACGAAGTGTTGGATTTTAGTATCAGATCTAACAGTTGGTGCTTTATTACCAGGTCAACTGAAATTTTGTGTCTCGTAGTAGGGCACCTTTCATGTTTACTTTATACGTATTTACAGTGAGCCTTCATCTTGCAGGTTACCTTGTGTTCCATGGAAGTAACAATGTTAAAGCGCCCTTGCTGGTCTGAATGGAGTTGCGGCCTCTGCCGACAGGATCTCGTGTTACGGACTTATGGGCGCAACCATATTTCAATAATCTTGCATTAGAAGCGAGATCAGTTAAGCTGATTTGTCATCTTTTTGGCTTCATGATGCGATGTTCCGCTTGTACCGTTTGCTAGGATGTGAACTATAAGTTGTTAGGTCTGTCTGTACTTTTTCTCCTCGTCGCTGCTGGTATGCTACCAATGTACTTTAATTTGCTATGGAAGTATGGCTAATGAATCTGGCAACGTTAACAATGGATCTACCGCAGTATTATAAACTATATAATGATACATTTATGGCCGGAGTACCCGTCTTCTACTTACCTGATTATTTCTATCTCGTGATGCTACTACCTTGCAAGAGACACCTGATTGCGGGATGGGTCTGCCACTACCGGTTATGCCTTGCAGCAAAAAATATTCCGAATGCAAAAGTGAAGGTGTCGTGACGTTTTGCTTAGAAAATTCCGAATTTATCGGACAGAAAACACAAATGCATACTAGCAAAAAAAAAAACCTGCCGCATAAATTATTAAATTTCCGCAAATTAATCAAATTGAAAAGCAAACAGACCAGTTACCACCAATCAGGCTGCAACAAACCCCGCCAACAAACTCCACTCGCGCGGCCGCTGCAGTCCGCTTCGGCGCTTCCTCGCCTCCTGTCAGGCTCACTTCACGGCAACCTCCCGACTGCCGTCCCGTGTCCCCTCCCTCATTTGAACTTCCGCAGACACAGCTTCCTGGGCACCCGCGTGGCCTCCCTCCCGCCTCCGCCACCGACGCGCGCCTCGAAAAGTTCGTTCCTAGGGCTTGTACCCGTCTCACCCGCTTGGCGCGGCGATGGAGTGTGGCGTCGAGGGTCCCGCGGCGGCAGAGGCTGGGGAGGTGGTCATGAGGAACCCGAGGTGCTTCCTCGACGTGAGCATCGGCGGCGAACTGGAGGGGCGGATCGTGGTGGAGCTCTTCGCCTCCGTGGTGCCGCGCACGGCGGAGAACTTCCGTGCACTCTGCACGGGCGAGAAGGGCGTCGCCGCCGACACCGGCGTGCTGCTCCATTACAAGGTTTGTTTCCGTTGGTTCGGTTCGCTATTTATTTTGTTTTGGGTTTGGTGCGGTGCGACGAGGTTTAGGCCCTGTTTGGCACAGTTTGGGTATCGTGTGATGTTGGTGGACGAAAGAGAGTTATTTAAACGTTCTGTTGTAGTGCGATTTCGATTACTAACAATTGCTAGGTTTTTATACGGAAGTTTGCTTGAGACTAATTTGGTTCCCAATTCTGTAGGTAATTGTTTTGCCTGTAACGTTCGTCATGACGTACTGGCGTGCCAGTTCAGTGATTTATCTGAAACGATCGAAGGTGCAGCCAAGGTTAACATTACTGATGGAACCGTTGAAATTAGGTCAAAGCGGTTTAATGAAAACTGTTTCAGCTCGATTTAACGCTCAAATATAACATCAAAATTTGAATGAAAACGAGCCAGCGCGGTTTGGTCCAAAACCACGTGGTTTTGATTGGTTTTGTGAACCTTGGTCGCAGCTAGTAGAGTGAACATTTTGCTGCCACGCCAAGTTCCCCTGGCTCTGGGAGCATGGCTTTGACAAAATTTGAATGCCTCTGGTACAGATAAACGAGGTTCTAATTACAACCTTATGTCACTCTTCGCATATATCCTGTCCTTGCAATATCAACCTCCTTTTCTAGTTTTTAAAGTTCTTGTTGAACGCCCCATGCACCATAACTCCATTTAAATTCATACCTTTCTTTTATGCATGTAGCAAGGCAGTGATGTCCTATGAAACCTGAAATCTAGTCAGTGTTCTGCTTATTGATTTTATTCTACACATAAACAACTTCAGACTGACCATAATTTGAACATGTTGACAGAACTGGACATAACTTGCACAGTTATCTATGTTTATAATGTTTGCCACCTAAACTAACAATAAGATAGGCCCGGTTTCTGACGTCTTCTCTCTTTCCCAGTTGTAGATTAGACTAGAAGCAACATTTGCATGTATCAAATAGCCGTAAATTTTGTGCCTGTGGTTAGTCGGGATTGAGTATAGGAAGGTTTTCAAGAAATCTTGTTGCCGATGTTCCACTAGCGGTTTGCATGATGATAGAACAGTCTTGGCTCTGCATGGTTAAGATTTCGAATGAGTTATGCCAACTGTTGTTGGTTCATCAAGGTGTGAGCTGGAAGGATGATGTATCATAAATATATAACTGAAGCAGTAGTGATTAGTCTTCCACTGAACTGTTGTGTTGGGAACTACATGGATCCAGCTGTGTCACGAGCATAGTGGGACTTCCATACATTGTAGTGGTGGGGGTTTGAGACTTGTTGGGCAACTTGCTTTTTCAATTCTTTATAAAAGATTGGTGGGCCCTGTGATTTTAATTGCACTGAGTTAGCACGATCTTTACAGGTGCTTATAAAATGCGTCCTTTGCAACAGAAAGATGAAGTCAAGATTTTATTATATTGACCAGAATTGGTTGGTTCGTTGTTAAAAAATTAAGCCAAATGCCTTCTATTTTTCCACCTAGATATTTTAAGCTCCACAATTATTTCCCTCACAAAGTACACCCTTTTTACAAATTCAGGGTTCATGCTTTCATCGTAGTGTCAAAGGTTTTATGGAAGGTGGAGATATAACTGCTGGAGATGGAACTGGCGGACAGTCAATATATGGTCTGCATTTTGATGATGAGAATTTTATTTTGAAACATGAGAGGAAAGGGATGTTATCAATGGCCAATGCTGGTCCCAACACAATGGATCTCAGTTTTTCATCACTACCACTAGAATACCTCACCTAGATGGCAAGCATGTTGTCTTTGGAAAGGTTATTAAAGGAATAGGAGTGCTTCGTGCAATGGAGCATATTCCTGTTGAAGAAGCTGACAACCATCCGACTGTGGATATCGTTATTGCTGATTGTGGGGAACTACCAGAAGGTGCCAGTGATGGAGTTGCAAATTTCTTGAAGGATGGTGACATGTATCCTGATTGGCCAATTGATCTTGATGAAAAACCTGCTGAAATTTCTTGGTGGATAGATGCTGTGGAGTCTGTAAAAGCTTGTGGGAACGAATATTTCAAGGTTCATTTGCTTTCTCGTAGTAGCAACTAATGTTACTTTGGATAAGTCTATGCAGGATTTCAACTGTGGCAAATTAGCACAATGTCTTGCATCTTGTAAGAAGAATACACCCAAACTGTATACTAAACCTAAATGCACTAAAAAGAAAAGGTAGTTTAGTGTAATATAGGTAACCCATGTGATTACTTTACATGGATCGTGCAACTTAAGTCACTGTCTGTATGCAGAAACAGGATTTCAAGACAGCCTTCAGAAAGTACAGAAAAGCCATGAGGTACCTTGATCTTTGCTGGGAGAAAGAAGAGATGGATGAAGGTTGTGTTTCTCTCTTCCGATCAATACTCAATTTTGTTAATGATACGATTTGGTACATACTAACGCTTATTTATGTCCAGAGAGGAGCTCAGCACTCCGAAAAACAAAGTCAACTATATTTGCCAATAGTTCTGTAAGTTCCATTTTCAGCCACTTGGTGATTCGCAAATATCTGCATTTCTGTAGTATAGCATTTCAAATGTTCTAGATGTTATCTCTTTAGTGTTTCTGCTATCTCTCGCTAGTATATTGATGTCAATTACAACTTTTGCAGGCTTGCAAGCTGAAGTTGGGAGATTTAGCGGGTGCTTTGTTAGATGCTGATTTTGCACTGCGTGAAACGGATGACAATGCAAAAGCTTTTTTCCGACAAGGACAGGTTAGTGTCCTTGTGTGTATTAGTCACGGAAATTTAATTTTCGGTCATATCAAACAGTATCAACATGTATGTGCTATGACCCGGGTTAAAACATGGTACAGCATACCATTTTTCACTTGAACCCTTAGCTTGGATATATATTACATTCCTGCCACAACATTACTTGTAATTCTCTCTCTGTGGGCGCCGACGGGGCTTACTTTTAGTTTTAGTGTCTTCATAGTCTGAACTTCTCAATTTCCGTTTGCAGGCACGCATGGCACTCAACGATATTGATGCTGCAGTTGAGAGCTTCAAGCGTGCATTGGAGTTAGAGCCAAATGATGGTTTGTGTATCTCCCTGTCCTCTTCAATGTTGTATTCACAGATCGTTACTTCTCTATTCACTTAATAATAATACTACATTTCGTTTTGACTTTCTTTAGGAGTGCTTAAAAGAGAACTCATTGCTGCAAAGAAGAAGGTTAACCTGTTATACTTCTCTAAATCTTAGGACTAAGCAATGTTTTTCCTGACTGCCTGCAATTGGGGCAGATTTCTGACAGACGTGACCAGGAAAGGAAGGTTTTTTCTAGGATGTTCCTACCTTCAGCAAGATCAGACACGAGTGACAAGGTACATTTTCTAATACCACACTCTACCATTTTCTATAGATAATCCTTGGTTTGGATCTTTGGACACGTCATCTTGCTGCTGATAGTATTGAGCTTAGGTGTTGATCATTTGTCTTGTTCTCTTGTAGGAGAAAATCTGACCCTAAACTAATTGAAATGATCAGGTTATCAAGCTAGCAAATATTTCTCGACTACCACGCCCATACCTCTCAGCAATGCACATACTTCTCGTTCCGCATTCTGATCTCATGCGTTATTTCTGCAGGTATTAGGAGGGTGTTTTGCGCAATAGAATTAACTCCCATCAGACGACCAAAAATAGTGGAGTGGTGATACCAGGCCCCTTTTGTTTTACGGTATATGGGGAACCATGAATCGATGATTCACAATGCTGTCGTTAAATGTAGGACCTGGCATTGTTCCAAAAAAAATGCAGTGTCCGGTGCGTGGCATCGACTTGAACAGTCAAATTCTCCAAAGGCCTGCTGATAGACAGTTCCTATTAATGCATCATCGTTGACGTGACAAATGATGCTCCCTTCTACGTGGTTATATATATATTTTTTGACAGGCTTATTTTGATTCTTGAGCCGCAAGTTCCATTGCATACCTGTTCGCAGGGTTTCTGATAATAGAGACGTTAGGCGATCACGGGGCACATAAACGGCAAACATGTAGAACCGCAATTGGAAATCTTCACACAAAACTATGACCAATAACAGATACAGCACAGTAGATTTATATGAATTCATTACAGCGTGTCATCTAATATCACACATGGCAGTATGGCACGTTTTTTTTTTTCTCTTCAAAAAACATTGCCACATGGCTAAGATTTTGACACACTGTTTCTATGCTGTCTATGCGTTGTAATTGTCCAAGCCAAGGTCCCTCAAGGCAGCCGTGGCAGCATCCTTGCAGCTTGCATGCGTCATCTTGGCTTTTCTAATAAGCTTCTCTGCTCCAACGTTAAGCAGGATTGTCCTTAAATGGCAGAATAAAAGTGTCAGGATATAGAAACATGCAATAGAAATGGCTGTAAAAACTAGCTTACTTTACTACCTCCATTACAAAATATAAGCATTTCTAAGTTTGAATAAAGTCAAAAAATTTTAACTTCTTAATAATATCTAGAAAATTACATAATTTTTAATATAAAAATATAATTTTTATGAAAGTTTATTTAATGATGAATTCAAAAAATATAATTTTTATATGATAAAATATTATTAATTATATATTATTAGTAGTCAAAGTGATAAAAGTTTGACTTTGATTAAACCTAAAAATGCTTATATTTTGGAACGGAGGGAGTATCTTAATTCTGGTTCCATCAAATCCCTGTTAGCCAAACTAGTTTTATGATCATGATGTCTGAAATGGAAAAAGGAAAAGAGAGAACGAGGTGTGCGCAGTACACTCCACTATATACCTGTTCTCAGGGTTTCTGACAACAAGATTACGAATCATAAGACATGCTTGCTTCTGAGTCTGGCCAGAAGAAGGGAATCTTTGCATCGCCTGGATCGCAAGAGTCCCATATCCCACTTCCATAGCACGCGCTGCATTATCTGGCGATCTCAGGGTAAGGACTGTCACCATAGACATCACCTGCATATTCATTTAGCTCAGGGTGATATATCAAAATAGATATTCTCCAGTTGTTGCAGTTTATATATGGTACCTCTTGTATTATAGAAGCATCTTCTGAAAATATGGATGTCAATTTTAAGAACTTGTCAAAACCACCTCGCTGAAGGATAGCAGACTTGTTGGCGTCACTTGCAGCAAGCTTAAAGAACAAATATTGAGATGTTAATTAAATTCAACAAAAGCAGGAAATCCGCAAACACAAGAATGTTGCAACGTTGAACCATACTGCCATACCTTAGACAACAAAGAGCAGCAAGATTTTGCTGTAATTTTGTTTTTATGTTCACCAGCCTCATTGATGCATTGAAGAAGCACATCAATGCCACCATTTTCAGATATGGAACGGCATATTTCATCCTGCAGTAACAAAGAAAGAAAATGGTGAAGCTCTCCTATGACAAGGGTTACTGCAGCATAGCTTGTTTGTGCTGTTTGAGCATATAACATATAATTCCTTCAAGGAAAAAGAAGGCTAACTACTTCAAGGGAAAAGAAGGCAAAATCTCATGATAATTGGCGAGGGCAAGATGATGAGTGGCAGTATGAATGTTTCAACTTTCAAGTGTTAGATTTTTCTGAATAGTGGTCACGCAACTAAAATTTCTGCTCAACAGGATGTAAAACGGAAAACAATAGTACTAATAATCTAAGGGGACAGGGGAGACTTTGGAATTAATCCTCAGATTTTTGTTTTATATTTTTAAACCGATCCCAAGGTCCCCAGATGAAACCCTTCATTAGAAGGTTCGTTTTACACAAACTTGCAAGAAAACTGAAGCATGAGCGAAATTTTAAAAAAAGGGCAAAACTGCAAAGCTTACATTCACAGCAATTGCTTTTAAAGCAGCACAGGCAGATGGCAAGCTGGAAGGCGGAACTTGGCCACGAAGTGCATTGACAAGAACTTCTGCAACCCCAATTTCAGCAAATCTCCGAGAGTATCCATATACCTGTTCAATTTCATCTATTTCAGTTAACATTTTCAAATTACATTATCTCAAACTCAAAGTTCATGAATTTTAAAGCTATCATGATAAACTATTATCAGCTAAGTACAGAAATAAAATGAAACAATAATTCATAGTAAATCACAAGATTCACATGTTCTGATGGCATTGAGTGGATAAAACTGTCTTATGGGGTACAAAATAAAAAGACAAATGATGGGTCTGACAATGCCTCTAAACATTGAAGTCAACACCTCACACTTCCACATTTATTTCTGTTAACAAGCTGTCTTATTATCAAATCTAGAATTTTTCCAGTACAAAATATCAATTGTCAAATATGATTCAACTCAAATGTATACATAAAGTATCCTGATTCTTTTTGTGTTCCAACCCACTTATGAAAACATAAAGTCACAAATTGATAATGATGTATTCCATGATAGATCATATAGCAAATCACTATACAGCAGCTTCAAACTTACCACCTATTAGCATAGAACAAGTGCATGATGTGAAATTACTGTAATATTTTTCACAAAATCAAGCAAGCATTCATACTTGAGAGGCCACCACCCGGCAGTCATCAGGTGTCAACAGAATGCGTACTGCCTCATACAAGCTTTGAACATTAGTTTTTGATTTCTCCCTCATAAGCTGCAGAATGAGCTCATCGACCTTCAAATCCATAAAGGATTCTTTCACAACTTCATTTCCTGCAGAACCTGCTGCCACAACACTAAATCCAGAATCCAGTAAATCTAAATTTTCTGAGCCTCCTTTCAAGATATCCATGACAATTCTGGGCCCTTCACTTTGTCTAAACTTTTCAGTGCTTCCAACATCTATAAATTGAGAGTTTCAGAAGTTAGAAACAGGACATAGTTTGCCATTGCTAGGATACAGTATAGAGCATAATAATCCTTTCCCTTTTTTCTTTCAGTGGTGAAAATTTGGCCAAAACTAGACTAATGAAGTAAAATAGAAGGATTGATAAATATGCATGGCACCATAGCTGAAATGCTTCGGAGCATGGCAGAACAGGGCACTTCAACACTTAGGCAGTATGTGAAAAATTATACTGTCGCTATACAAAATTAATAACTGCATTTGAATACCGCAATTTTGTAGGGAATTTATCGGTACACCCTTGACCATTCTATAACATCTGCACACATTTTTAAGTGTTGTCAAGCAGAAACTTGTCATTGCTTCTAGGTGCATTCCACGGTACTCGGGAATACCAATGCATGCTACTATGCAAGTTCAACAAATTTTCAAATTTCTACTGAAGTCGTAACTGCAAATTTAAGTGGTGAATGAAAGGATCACGTAAACTGCAAACAGATGTCTGTGTCCCAATTTATACCCCGAATCATGGAGCTCAGGGCCTTCAACCCCCATGCAAGTAGCCTCTCCTGCTCAACCCCAGCCGCCGCGCACAGGGCGACGAGCGTCTCGATGCCACCATTCCGCACAGCGATCGCTGCATCCTCCGACCCCACGCCAGAGCAGCATAGGCCGTGCAACTCAACGAGCAAGGACGCCAACCTATCCAGATCCTCCCCCGACCCGCCGCCGGCGCTGAGAAAGGCCTTCAGTTCATTCAGCACGCGCACCATCGGGCTCACCTCTGCCGCAGAGGCCTCTCCAGGCACGCGCTTGACGATCCCTGCACGAAGCAGCAGAGAAGTTGCAGGTGAAGAGGGTAAAGGATGGCGGCAGTTCGGATCTGAAGCGGAGCGAGGATGAGTCAGTGGGTACCAGAGATGTCGGCACCCTGGAGGGTGAGGGCCTCGACGGCGTCGGCGAGGGCCTCGTCGGGGTCCATGCCGAGGTCCTCCATGTTCTCCCGGACCATGGCGTCGAAGGCCTCCTGCGAGATCGCGATCGCCATTTCCTTCTCTCTGCTTGTGGTTTCGCCGTTTCGGTTCTGAGAGTGAACAGAAGGGAAGGGTTTGGTTGTCGGGTTTTCCGCCCTTTTTGGGGAAACAAATGCAGAGGACAATTTCAAATGTTGAACAAAACTTCCATTCATTGCAAGGATAAATATGTTTTTACCTCTACTTTATAGGTTAATTGTGATTTTGACTTTAGTTTGTGATTTTATCATTACTATTTAAAAATAAACAATTTGTTTACCTCTAATTTCAACACAATTAGTTTCAGTTTTAAAAATAATGAATTAAAATAATAAAAATAAATAAAATAGCAAATGATCACTTTGTCCCTCTATCCCTTTCTTCTCATCCATAACTTAATATATTCGTGAAACTTTATATAAATTATACTAAAATTTATCAAATATACTAAAAATGGTTCAAATGTTGATAAAATATTTTTAAAAAAAATTATGCGAAAATATTATCAATTTTCATACAAAATAAAGTAAATTATAATTTTCTAAAAAAAGGTAAACCAAAGGATTTTATCTTGTAAATGTCATTTGTAACCTTGTTAAGTAAACTTCACCTTCACTTTTGAAAATCAAGAGAAAAATCACAACCTAAAAAGTAAGCGTCAATTTCTTATTAGCCATTGAAAAAACTTTTGATTTTTTATTTGCCACTCAAAATTTTGAATTTTCTTATCAACCACTA
>BCLF01000007.1:1692892-1710875 GCA_001602275.1 Zoysia japonica | reverse complement strand
AATGGCTAATAAGAAATTTACCCAAAAAGTAAAGGTAAAATCACAATTAAACTCCAAGGTAAGGGTAAATACACAATTGCTCCAATTTTTTATTGGAAGGACAAACTACATGCAACCATTTTAGTTGGAAAAGTACAACAGGTTAGAAAGAATTTAAATTTAAAATAATCTAGGAAGAATTTTAATTTAAATTCTATAAGACATTTTGTATTTTTTTTCCCAGCTAAAAGGGTTGTGTTGCTTCTCTGATGGTCCAGGATCAGAATTTTGCCTGCTGAATCGTATTTGGAGTGTGATTAATTGTTTTTTTTTTAATTATACATTTTTTCTATAAACTTGAACTGTTTCTTGTGATTCTTATATAATTCATATGAAATTTACATATTTCAAAGGAGGCTTAAATCGCATATAAAAAGTAACCACCTGTCAAGAACTGTATTTCAAGGCTGAGAAGAAGCCCCTCTTTCGAAGGTGAGATTTCTCAATTTATAAGTTTTTTTCCATAAAATTGAACTATAAATTTCTTTATTCAAAAGTGGACTAAATATCTTTCTCTTTCTCTCTCTTTCTCAACGAAAAAAAAGTTGGGCGCGGGGGCGAGCTGCCACAGTACAGACACGTCCACAAAGCACCAAACTAGGCAGCAGAGTTACGTGTATCATAGTTCATCCCAACTCTCTCCCAACCACACGAAATCCTACCAAACAATCCCAGCCATCCAAATTTCCACCGAAATAAACTCGAATCGAAGGCGAAAATTGAAGGGAAAAAAAGATCTCCACGATCCTGACCTTCTTTAAGGCCAAGCAAAACCTCGCCAGCGAAAAGCCCAGGAGGAACCGAGAGCCTAATCGCAACCTAGTCCGCAACAAGGCTACGCCGCCACGCCACTCTCCCAGCTCTCTCTCCAATCCACAGGAAGCATCCCAAGCACCAGGCGCCGGCAAGCTGGACACCTGCGCCATGGACCGGGTGGCGCTGCTCCGCACCTCCGGCCGCCGCCTCCTCCACCGCCGCCGCAGGGGTAGACCCGTGGTCCAAGCCGCCGGCGTCTCGTCCTCGGCACGACGGCTGCCCACGGCCTCATTCCCGGCGCGCGGCTACTCGGCTCTGCCTGGCGGCGGGGCGCGATTTCTGGCTGCGGCCGCGCCGCTGCACTGTGCCGGGCGGTACTGGCCGGCTGCCGCGCCCCGGCTAGCGCGGCGACTGTCCGTGCCTGCCGTCTCCACCTCGCCCTCCCCTGTGCCCCACGGTGAGAACGGCTTCTGCTGGAACTTTACTGTATCAGAAAGCACAGGGTCCATGAGCCATTTTACTTGCAATTTCCGAGCAAGTGCGTAGCGCTTACTTGATTGAGAATACAGATGTAAAACTTGCATTATGATGAGTAGTCCATGCTGGGTTTTCCTTCTGCGTTCTGTTAGGTCCAAGTTCTGTTAGTTGTTTCGATCTCAGTTTTCACATGGAGAAGCTGGGATCGAGAATACGCTACACTGAAAAGATCTCAGCATTCAAGCTGCATCGTTTTTTCTTTCCCTTTTTTTTTTTTTGAAAAGCCAAGGTCATATATTCATAAAATGAGCAATCTGTTGCTTCTGCAATAAGCAGATACAGAAGATGTCCATGAGTATGCTGCGAAGCTTGGATTTGAAAAAGTCTCCGAACAGATTATTGATGAATGCAAATCAACTGCTGTTCTTTACAAGCACAAGAAGACAGGTGCAGAGATCATGTCTGTGTCAAATGATGACGAGAATAAAGTGTTTGGCATTGTTTTCCGTACTCCTCCGTAAGTGCACATAGTCCTTGTTTGTTATGCTAAATTAGTATCATTTTGTTCCTCAGTTGGCATAAGATTTGTTATACTGAGTGACGTCCTACTCACATATAGGGGAGCAATGATTCCATTTAACCTTAGTGTGCTGTTTTGAAGAAATATCCTCTATTTTCCAGGAAAAATTCGACTGGCATACCCCATATCCTTGAACACAGTGTTCTATGTGGATCAAGGAAATACCCCTTGAAGGAACCATTTGTCGAGCTCTTGAAGGGAAGTTTGCACACATTCCTGAATGCATTCACATATCCAGATCGGACATGTTATCCAGTTGCCTCAACAAACATTAAGGTGATCCAAAAGCCACAAATATGCTTTAGTTATTTGTTCCATAAAGTCTTCAGCATTGCCATCATACATTTTGATTTGCTGCAGGATTTCTATAACTTGGTAGATGTATACCTGGATGCTGTCTTTTTCCCTAAATGTGTTGAGGACTTCCAAACATTTCAACAAGAAGGATGGCACTATGAGCTTGACAACCCTGAGGAAGAGATAACCTTCAAAGGTTTGGTTGTTGATTCTAATCTATTTGAGCAAGCACATTTATGTGTACGGCACTTGTCCTCGAAAAAATATCGGAATATAATACTGTCACTTGTGACTTTAGGAGTTGTCTTCAATGAGATGAAAGGAGTTTACTCTCAACCTGATAACTTAATGGGACGTGTATCACAACAGGTAAATTATTTCTTGTATTGAAAGTGTTCAATATTTTGACTGTTCAAGATTCAATGGTTTAACTGTTCAAGATGAGTTCATTAACCTTTAGCAGAATGATATCCTCTGTTATAATCATATGCATGACACTTCCCTGGATCGCTTTGTTGGATAGCCTTGAATGATTGGTCTTTCATTTCTTCTTGAATAATCTACATCCATTGTTGAGATTGAACTATGATCCTATGGATTTGTAAGTTTGGTTTATTTCGTCAGTTCCAGAGTTTTGAGGTATCGCTGAACTAAGCATTGAAATGACTTGGGCCAAGTACGTTGCATTCCAATTACTTCTCTGGTTTAATCTGAGTTTATGATTTAGTGGTGAGCTAAATTGTAGTACTATAGGCTTTGGTGGATTCTTCCTGATTTATTTATTCTATTATTAGGATTGGGTAACCATTTGTGCCTTTTGTATTGAATATGAAAAGCATTTTTTTTGTTTCCTATTGTCATTATCACTTTTCCTGTTGGTACAAGGAGTCAAGGACTTAATTTTATGAAATTTCTGTAGGCACTGTTTCCTGAGAACACATATGGAGTTGATAGTGGCGGGGATCCAAACGAAATCCCAAAGCTGACTTTTGAAGAATTCAAGGTTTATATTAGCTTTTATCTGAATTTGATATTAGTGGTTATTCACGGTTTTGCTCTTTGATCTTTTATGTATCGCTCCTGAGGGTCCTTTATAGAAACTGATAATTATTTTGTTTACTTCAAATAATAAAATGGATTTCCTGGATCATCGCTCCTGATTTCTCTTTAGCGCCACTAAAGAGAAAAAAATATCAGTGTGATTATGCTACATTTGATATCTTAATTACTTCTAAATTTAATTTTCAATATTGTCTTATCTGCAGGAGTTCCACAGTAAGTACTATCATCCAAGCAATGCAAGGATCTGGTTCTACGGTGATGATGACCCCAAAGAGCGGTTGCGTGTTCTAAGTGGTAAGATCTACCTTTAGTAGCAACTACTCATATGGTCTAGTATTTCTTTTCTTTTCAAATTAAACCACCTTCTGTGATGCTCTGAGTTTTCCTATTCCTGAACACTTGTAAAACTAGTCTCTTTTTCCTGCTTCTTGCTCCTGTAGAATACCTTGACCAATTTGAAGCCAGCCCTGCTCCCAATGAATCCAAGATTCAGCCACAGAGGCTATTCAAAGAACCAGTGAGGATCGTAGAGAAATACCCTGTTGGTCAAGAAGGTGATTTGACAAAGAAGTATATGGTTTGCATTAATTGGCTGTTGGCGGACGGGCCCCTAGATGTAGAAACTGAGCTTACATTAGGTTTCCTGGATCATCTTTTGCTGGGAACACCTGCTTCACCACTTAGAAGGATTCTTCTTGAAAGTGGTCTAGGAGATGCTATAGTGGGAGGTGGTGTTGAGGATGAGCTCCTTCAACCTCAATTTAGTATAGGCTTGAAAGGTGTGTCTGAGGATAATATTCAAAAAGTTGAAGAATTGGTTATGCAAACTTTGAAGAATTTGGCTGAGGAAGGGTTTGCATCAGAAGCAGTGGAGGCTTCCATGAACACAATTGAATTTGCTCTCAGGGAGAACAACACAGGATCATTTCCTCGAGGCCTCTCTCTGATGCTTCGGTCTATTGTACGAACAGCTTCTCATAATTTCCATTGAAATACAAAGATGTGTTATCGTGCATTGTCCTCAACGTTATACAAATTGCAGGGCAAATGGATATATGATATGGACCCTTTTGAGCCTCTAAAATATGACAGACCATTGCAACAGCTGAAAGCACGCATTGCAGCGGAGGGATCAAAAGCTGTATTCTCACCGCTTATTGAGAAATTTATTTTGAAGAATGCACATCGTGTCACAATTGAAATGCAGGTTAGCAGAAAACTTTTCACTTAAGAAATCTTACATCATGGTAGCATCTCTATTTTTTGACTCAGATATAATTCAAGTTTAAACCTGCAGCCTGATCCAGAGAAAGCATCGCGTGATGAAGCAGCTGAGAAAGAAATTCTAAAACAAGTGAAAGCTAGCATGACTGATGAGGATCTTGCAGAGTTGGCACGTGCTACAAAGGAACTAAAGGAGAAACAAGAAACACCAGATCCTCCAGAAGCTCTTAAGGCCGTTCCTAGCCTGTCATTGCGTGATATCCCTACAAAGCCTACACATGTACCACTAGAGGTATTTTTCTGTGACTTGGACTTTTTACCAATGATCTTTTTTTTTCTATTTATTATAAGAGCTGAAGCTCTGAAGTTAGTGCAACTCCAAACTCTGGCTGCAGTAGAGCTTCACAAACCCAACTTTTGTGGTTGTGCTGTCTATTGAAAATAGAAGTAGGTTTTCGCAATTGAAGTCAAAATAGCTGTAGTTTTCAGTAACCAGTGCTGAAAATTGTGGGCTTTTGCAACAAATGTCAAAGTAGTTGTGGGTTTTTAAAATTTATACTTATTAATAAGTACTGCTGTGGTACTGCCTTCATTTTCTTGTTTTGTTCGTGTACCTTTAAAGTTCATCATTTACTTTTTTCATAAGCTTTAGATTAGAAAATGTAATGATCATACGCTATCCAATGGCACATGTAGGTTGGAGAGATAAACGGTGTCAAGGTATTGCAACATGATCTCTTCACCAATGATGTTGTCTACTCTGAAGTTGTATTTGACATGGGTTCAATGAAGAAAGAACATCTACAATTGTTGCCATTGTTCTGGTAAGCTGGCTGATGATATATTGCTCTTGATTTATTGTGATCACATTTCCATATATTATGTGGTATTTGAACTAAGTATTAACGAAGGTATATCAGTCTATCACGTGATATATTAACTAACTATGAGCATCTGTGCCAGCCAATCCTTATTAGAGATGGGCACAAAAGACATGGACTTTGTGCAACTTAATCAATTAATTGGAAGAAAAACTGGAGGCATATCGGTTTACCCATTCACATCCTCTGTGAGGGGAAAAGAAGATCCTCTTACCCACATCATAGTTCGGGGAAAAGCAATGGCACCGCGAGTAGAAGATTTGTTTAATCTGGTATGTTTTTTATTATAATTGTCTGTGTAGACCATATAGACAAAGGCAATACCAGGGTCCAGAAGGCATGCTTATTACTTAACTGCATGAAAGCTGGCCTAGTCATGCAATTAGTGCTCCAAAATTTGCAACTAAATTATTCTGTGCTTTCAGATATACACCCTTCTTCAAGATGTTCAGTTCACTGAACAACAGAGGTTCAAACAGTTTGTTTGTCAGAGTAAAGCAAGGATGGAGGTACTAATCTTGCATCTTTTTGTACCGGCTAACATAAGCATACATTTGATGGGGTTGCCTATTTAACTAATGGTCTCGCCTATGCAGAATCGTTTGAGGGGCAGTGGACATGGCATAGCAGCCGCTAGAATGGATGCCAAGTTAAATGCAGCTGGATGGATTGCTGAACAAATGGGTGGTGTCAGGTATTATTCTATGTTATATTCATACCTGGCTCTGGGGTAGTTCACTGTAGTTTACAAATGTCATATGATTTCTTGGTTTATGCTTTTCTTTTGTGTGGGAGGAGGATTAGGGCTACTGGCTCTTAGAAGCCTTTTTGTAAAAAATGCTTTATCGTCCACACAAGCAGTCTCCTATTTTGCTGAACATGGTATTTCTGTGTTGTGATATTTTGTTGCTGTTGGCAGTTACCTGGAGTATTTGCGAGACCTGGAAACTAAGATTGATCAAGATTGGGACAGCATATCATCATCACTTGAGGAAATGAGAAAATCACTTTTTAACAAGGATGGTTGTCTGATCAACATAACAAGTGACCACAAGAATCTTGAAAAATCAAGCCAACATATTGCCAAATTTCTTGATTCACTCCCAAGTAGTCCATCCCTTGTTAGTGATCCATGGCTTTCTCGATTACCTTCCGTTAATGAAGCCATTGTCGTCCCAACTCAGGTAAGAATTATCTGTCCGAAGTGCTTTCAGCAATCGTTGGGTGATTATCAATCGTTCGCAATTTGACATACTGAACTTTCGATATCATCTTATCTCTTGCATGAAGGTTAATTATGTTGGAAAAGCTGGAAACCTCTACCAAAGTGGATACCGGCTCAATGGAAGTGCCTATGTCATTTCAAAGCACATAGGCAATACATGGTTATGGGACCGTGTTCGAGTTAGCGGTGGTGCATATGGAGGGTTCTGTGATTTTGACACCCATTCAGGTACATTGATTATATTGATCTTTTATTTCAAAGTTTTAATAATACATATAATTGGATTTTGTAGAGTTATTTCATCCTGTTTCCCATCCAGGTTTGCAATGAAGCATTGTGCTTTCTGCAGGCTAAATTGTTCATATAATGATAAAACAATGTTTCCTGTTGCAGGAGTATTCTCCTATTTGTCATACCGCGATCCAAACTTACTGAAAACACTAGAGGTCTACGATGAGACAGCAAAGTTTCTCAGAGAGCTAGACATGGATGATGATGCACTCACAAAAGCTATTATTGGTACCATAGGTGATGTTGATGCCTACCAGCTACCGGATGCTAAAGGTTACAGCAGGTATGCATTCCTTTTTTATGCAACATGCTATTAGTCAAACACTACCTAATCGAAAAGTACATGACTCTGGCCTTTGAACACAATAACGTGCCATTTGTCCTATTGTCTCGGTTGCTATTTTTTCTATTATGAATGTTTTATATGAACTGGATGAACTGTGCTATCTTTGTTGCTATGTTGTAGAAGATAAATAGTATTCCCTCTGGTCAGGAATGTACGATGTTCCCAACTGGAGGCTTGAAGTCTTGAACAGTTGAACTGGAACTTCGCTTAGTTGGTCTCAACATCATGCTATGATACGAAGACTAGAGGATGTAGCAGTACTGAAATATGCATTTTTGTTTTTTTTTTTCAGTTTAATGCGATATTTGCTGGGCATCACCGAGGAGGAACGCCAGCAAAGACGTGAAGAGATACTATCAACAAGGTAGGCTAATCTATGATCCAAGCGTCATTTGTTCTCTTTTTCAGCTCACGGGTTATCTTCTTTGATGTTTTCAAAACAAATTGCAATGACAATGTTGTCTACCACGTGACAGCCTGAAGGACTTCAAGGAGTTTGCTGATGCGGTGGAAACGGTCAAGGACAATGGGGTTGTGGTTGCTGTTGCATCACCCGATGATGTCGCGGCGGCAAATAAGGAGAAGTCGCTATTCACAGAAGTAAAGAAGTGCTTGTGAGGTCCCTCCGTTGCCTTTGCAGGATTTTGTCAGGGCCTGCATTGAACACCGAGGTTTCTTCCCCACCGTTGAGCTCCACTGGGGAATGCCAAGTTCTGGCACTTCTGCAGCAGCTTCCATAGGACTGCCTCCATGACAGTAGAAAATTGACTAATTTCTCCACGCTATTTTTGTGGGTAATAATCAGCTCAGTAATGGGCTGCATTGTTAGTGGCATGATGTTGTGTACTCAACCGATCTACGGCAAAATTGTGATGTTCTGACGTGCTATAAAGAAGAGAGATTTAAGATTTCTGAAACAATTGTTACGTTTTATTTTACCGCATCGAACTGTTTAAGTTGTCATTACACAACCAGTTCCTCGCGCGGTCTTGTCAGTACATTAGTGTACGAGAGATTAAAGTAGTAGCTGAGACAAAATTCTGACAGTATATAAAGAGCGCGAGAACTTCCTCATGCGATTATTCAGGAATTTCTATTAGTTACACTTTGTAACAAAAGATACATAGCTGTTGAGATCACACTACCACAAGTTTCCTACTACTCCAGTATCAAGTACTCCCTCAGATCACACTACCACAAGTTTCCTACTACTGCTCCCTTCATCTAATAGAAGTTTATTTATTTTTATATTTTATTGACTATGATTTTGATTAATAATTTTGATAATTTTAATGAGTTTTAATAATATAAATTATATATATTTTAAAAATATTTTTTTTGATGATTTTAAAAGTACAAATACTAAATTTTTTAATTTAATCGAATATATAAAAAATATTAGTTAAAATGTCAGTCAACAAAAAAAGCTAGAAATAAATTTACAGAGGTAGCACTCCTAAGACCTCTTTTGCTCACTTCCGTAACAGTTGCGGCCATTGCAAACGGGGCAGGGGGCAATAAAATTGGAAAGATCAGCGAATCCAATCATGTCGAAATGAGATCCAGTAGTAATTAAACCTGTTCAATAACCGAACGAACAGAAGAAGCAACTAATCCGGCCGCGACGAGGGAGCAGCACCTCACTTCCTGCTCTGCTGCGCCTGGTGCTGCTGCTTGTGCAGCTGCGCGGAGGCGATGGCCAGCATGGACCTTACCTTGGCCACGGCCGCGGTCTTCTCCGGCGGGCAGCTCGCCAGCGCCACACGCAGCGACCGCACGGCCGCGTCGGGCCGCCCCGCTCCCAGCGCCGCGCAAGCCGCGCGGTACGCCTCGTCCGCGACCCTGGCGTCGTGGCAGGCGGGCGCCGTAGCCCCCTGCGCGCAGGCTGCCTCACCCTCAGGCGGAGGCTGCGGCTGCGAGGAGGCGGAGGCGGGGGGAGGGTCGAGGAGGGTGCAGGCGCGCGCGTACTCGGTGGAGGCGATGGCCGCGTCGATCTGGGCCATCAGGGACTCGGGCGTGGACGGGAAGCTGCGGATCGCGTCGAACGGGCTCCACCCTCGCCCACCCCCGCCGCCGGCGCCGCCAGACATGTCTGGCGGAAGCGGCTGTCGACTGCCGTGATGCGTAGCGTAAAATGCGAGGAGGAAGGGGCGAGACGAGACGAAGCAGAACTGTGGTGTGGGTGTGGGTGTGGCGCGCCAGGTCCAAGCCGTCACGATCCTTGCAATTTCTCCGCGTGGCGTGCTGCTCCGTGCTTCAGCAGAATCTGACATGCCGGAATTGCTACACTCACACTGCAATCACATTAGAATTCAGAAGCGTCTGGAGCTCTTCCTGTGAGAACTCGTGACCACAACAATCATCATCGTCATGAAAATCAATCATGACCACTTAGCTGAACAATTGCTTTGAGTCAAGCATTTCCCTATCCAACCACAAAAATATGTATCAAAACTGATATTAGCTTCCCCAATCAGGTTGCCTAAGCTAACATTTACATCGTGTGTACACACGCTGATGAATAGAAAGAAAATGAAACACTATAGTGGCAGAAGAGAAAAAGGAGAATTCATGTATGAAGGTCCTGTTAAGTTCCAATACGATCTCAAATGTGCTGCGTGCTCATGCACTGACGACACCGGGCATCCGTGGCACGACAACAGGTGCAGTGGGATGTGAATCTCTGTGAGTGGGAATACTTGTTTTTGAAGTTGTGCATTGCAATCAAATGTGTGAAGTTGCGTCGTATTGCAATTTTGTATGGCTCTTCTTATGGCAGATGTTTGTTCTATTCAATAGTTTGCTAATTGTCCGTCTGTTGCCTCAGTTGTTTCGGCTGTTTATTATCCACGCTATTGGAAATACTGAGAAGATCGTGGCCATATTTGGGGACTTGGAAACACTGAAAGAAGATCGTCATCCTGGATTCTATTTACTCCATCTAGTACTACCTCCAGCCTTGATCACGTTAGAATTTGTGATAATCTCAACAGGGAAAGGAAAGTTAGCTTCTTGGGTTTAATGTTCTAATGTAACATGCACACGACAACACAGATAACAAAATGTCTTGGATTTTCTTTCCAATCGCCGCTGATGTCTAAAAGTCGAAGTTCCCATGTTTCCCTTGTAGACCCGATGTCTTCCTCTCTGAACGTCTGGCTCTCTGCTGGCCAGCACCATCAGCTCCAGCACAGGCTTTAGTCCTTCCTATCCCTAGTTTTGGCAAGCCTCGATTCAAGCCATCCAGCAAGACACATGCTTTGCACAATTTCTATCAAAAGAAATGTTCTGTTACTAGAGGGTCTAAAACATTCCCTGACAATATCTAATCCTTGGGTAACAGAACATGCGTATAATAGTTTGAGGACCATATCTTAATAGGTCTTAAATCTTACCAGAATATGCTTAGATAAGCTGTCAGTATATTTGAACATTCCCTGACACTTTCACCATATCTTAATAGGTCGAACTATTATACGCATGTATGCAGCACAGGAGCAAGTCCAGAAAGCAGAAATTTTGACATTAGATGTCATTACATACCTGGCTAGAAATATAGCCACAACGTTCACATGTTCCTTGCTCTGGCATCCTTGTTGTTGTGGAAATCCTAAAATTTTCACCGGATCTTATGATGTCCAATATAGCTCTGGGCCTGCTCCAATAACAATCTACTAAGCCAAAACTACTAAACCAAATATACAAAACTGCACTATACCTTTTGCTTTGCCAAAGTATTTACACAATGGCAGATGATAAGTGCGAGGAGATCCTTTCGACGGGAAGGGACTTTACCTCATCCTTTCCAAATCTTTGATAAATTCACGAGCAAATCCGCGGTATGCATTTGGTGAATAGATACCTGAATGACAAGATAATCAAATAAACAGTGTCAATTCTGATAAAGGATGATGATAAAAGTAATACATTTGCAGTATATATTGCACCAAGTTTAGAGGACAAAAACTTATGAGGACTTATGAATATTTGTAAAGTGATAAACTTCAGTTCAAGAGAAAATAGCAGACAAATTGGATGGTACAGGAATCAGAAGTTACATTCAGTGGAGAAATAATCCAGCTTTTTGAAATATGCATACGTATTGTGCAGTCAAGGATTCCAAACAAATGCGATAAGTTAGGCATAGTAAAACATGAAAAATTTTGGGAAATTCAAATAGCAAGGATATATAACAATCTCTTTCTCATAGGTGTATTTGAAAGGCTTGCATCTTGGGATTGGCCCATCTTCACCAGTAGTTATAAAGGTACATCTACTTAACCTACAAGAAAGCAACATAAATATATGAAAATATCTATGTAGGAAACCATCAGATATATAGCCAAGAATTACCTTGCAATATCACCACGCAGAATGTTTAGCAAGACTGTTTCTGCAATGTCATCTGCATTATGCCCAGTTACGATCTTATCAGCTGTCAAAAGAGCAGCACCTCGGTCTAGTGCCTATAAGGAAAACAATGTTCATCAACAATGCAATCAAGTCTAAGTATAAATAAGAAACACAATGCATTATATAAGTTTTGCAGATCAAAAATACCTGCCGCCGGAAAACTCCACAGAAAGTACAATTGTTTTTTAAGCCAATTGCTTTCACAATATCATCCATTGTCCAGCCATAGAGATCTTTATAGGAAACTATTTTCAAGGGAAGTCCATACTGCAATAGAGGATTTGAAAAACAATATGAACTTCATGTGACAACCAGAACAAAAGTTATTGAGACCTTTGTTAAGTCAGAAGGACCTAGGTGATGTGTTTGCCCATTTGTATTTGGAGTTCTTGGTTAATTGTTGTTTGGGTAAAAAAAAAGTCACCAAGACATTAAAAGGCTGCAGCGAAAATGTATGAGAAAGGAGAAGGGGGACCTGTATTTCATTCCTCTTAACAGTTTCTAGCGAATCGTCTCTATAACCAGTGATTCCTTCGTCAATTGATAGAAGGAACAGATCCAGACCATAGTTGTGACGACAATTTAACTCAGATAACACATACGCAAGCACAGTTGAATCTGCATAATAATCATAACAAAAGAAGTATTGGAATCTGCATTAAGGTCTAAACAAGAAAGAGAATACATTTGTACATCAATTGCTTTTGCTTTGTTCAAAATCTGCATCCTACGTCTAGCACGACTGATGTAGTGCGACTTCAGTGAATAGCATGATAAAACTCAATCATTTGTAATGTAAGGCTCTGCAAAAGACATGTCCCTTATTGGCCGCATTGGTGTTTTGCATAGGGAGATTTTATTGTATTATAGTTCCATGAATACTGGATATGATGCATATCTTTTTGCATAGGGAGATTTTATTGTATTATAGTTCCATGAATACTGGATATGATGCATATCTTTATATATTAAAGCGCAAGCGTTCTCTCAACCCTCGTAGCGCCACGTCACCTTAAAAAATATAAACCGTCGGATTAAAATCTAATGGTGGATATTAGAAAGGAGAAAAAAATTATTTCCCGGTCAACGTAAGAGTGTGCTTCTACTCGGCGGGAGTAGGCATGAACGGCCGTGCCATCGTCCTAGCTTTTCCAGGTTCAACATAAATTTTGACTATGGTCGTATTTAATTTTTTATAAATTTTATATATTATAATTTGCTTTATCATTAAAATTATTTGAATCATAACTTAAAATTTTACATATTTGAATTAATTTTTTAGATAAGTTGAATAGTCAAAGGTGATATTAAAAATCAACAGTAAACAATAATTTAAAAATAGTGAGAGTATGTGGTAGTACGCATGGACAATGGCATAGAACTGTTTTGTTAAATCAAATTTACTTTTGCTATAGATTCAATAGAACTATTTCAAAAGATATAAGAAAAGTTCTTATAAATTTATTCTACTTTTATGTCTTGCAAGTATATGCTACAATTAAAGACCTTTATATGTAATGAAAATATATATTTAGATAACTTAAATTGTTTTATCTCCTAAAAATGCTCCTTGATTACTATGAGAACTAAGATTCAATCTTTTTCCCGCTTACAACTCCGGTCTAAAAAAATAGTAGCTTTGAACGCAATGTTTTAATTAAACATTGCCAATATAAATTAGAAATAATTTTAAATTTATTAAGTTACAAAATTAGAAAAAATTTGTTTTAAAAATACTTTCTTAAAAGTGTACCGATGCAACTTTTTATTAAATATTTTATAGATAACAAGGATCATACTTATGCTTTGAAGACCATGTCGATAACTTTTTTTTGAGACCGGAGTATATGTTTATAGAACTTTGTCATCCATATCAAGACAACTATACTTCTATTTGTTAAATAATAAATTTAAAATATATTGCTTCAATTAGAGGTGCACAACAAAATCATACACGAAAAGCGCAGCAATTACCGCGCAGATTTTCTAGTATATATTTAAGAATCTCAAATGAATAAAAATATGAACCGCTGTGTAACGAGTGCCATACAATAGCTTTTACTTTGGTAGCTACTGTTAACTGATGACAAATACAAAATCTGGAATACCTTTTCCACCAGAAGCTCCAATTGCCACACGTTCGCCTTCTTTGAACAATTTATTGTCCACGATAGTTTGATGAATCTCGTCCTCAAATACGATATAAAAGCATTCTCTACATATCTAGAAGAAGAAATCTAAGTACTCGAATAGCTGACAGCTGAAATAACAAGCACAAGATCTACTAGTAACATCCACAGAACATGGTAAAGTTAACAAAAAGGGTAGAAAGGAATTACACGATTCCATCTGAAACAATCACAAGATCAGCTGAAATTCTTCACAAAGTTTCATGATTACACATACGGCACATATCTTCCTCACTAACAGCTGAACCTTCGACGAACATTTCTCTACAACAACGGAACAAATTAAACCGAACCAACGCGCTGAGGACAAGACGCACCTGCTCTAGGGTTTTGGGCCGCTTCAGCGCGGCCTTCCGCTCGCCGCACCTCACGCAGAGGCGGCTCCCCGCCCTTGAAGGCGGCACCCTCGCACCGTCAGCTGCGGAACTATCCATGGCAGGACAATAGCTTCTGACGGGCCCGACGAGACGGCCGTCGGCGGCGCCGACAAGGGAGGCGGCGGTCCGTGCGGCGGTTTGGGGAAGGATGCGCGCGAATAGTCTTGGGTTCCCGATTTTGGGCTTCGGCCCAGTTAAAGATGGGCCAGATCCAGTGCAGTCTTCAATCATCCAAAAAGGGCCACGGGTTTTCATGATGAACTCGGTGCCCATATGAACCTTTTTTTGTGTGCGGATGAGAGCGACACAGTTTCACACATGGGAAACCGTTATCAAAAGAAGCCGATGATTCGTTATAACATCTTTTCACACTAACCGTGAAAAGGAGGTAGTATGCCTTTTATCCGCTATCTTTATTTAAAAAATAATTACTACATCCGTTTTAAAATATAAGCATTTTTAAATTTAATAGAAATTATTTTTTTTAAAATATAAGTATTTTTAAATTTAGTCAAAATCAAATTTTTTTAACTCTGACTATAATATCTAAAAAATTATGTACTTTTTAATATAAAAAATATTTTTTATGAAATCTTATTTTATGATGAATTCAAAAACTATAAACTTTATATGATAAAATATCATTAATTTTTCGTTATTAATGATCAAAGTGATAAAATTTTAACTTTAACTAAATCTAAAAATATTTATATTTTATAACGGATGGAGTACTGACTTTATCCTGGATACAAATATCTTTCCCTATGACCAGGCCAAAGGCCAAAAAGACAGGAATATTTCGTTGCTCGTCCACCCTTATCATGCATGAAATCATGATATGGAGATTTTGCATCGTCTCCCCCTTCCTATTCGTCGAACCGCTCGTCGTCGCACTCCCTCTCATCATCACGTACGTGTAGGATACCGATCCCATCGTCAATGCGTGTGCGCCTCCGGTTAAACCTCAAAGGCCGGCAACGACGATGTGAGTCCGTGAGACTCCGGTGAAATAAATACATTCAGCCCAAACAAACGATTCGGAGAAAGGCCGGCGGCGTCCGTCGAAGATGATGCGCATCGACGTGCTCGTGAGACCATTTACGCCTGGAACTAAACCCACCGGCCCAAGGCTTGTGCGCATGAAGACCATGAATGAGACTACGAGTGCTAAGCTCGCTTTGCTTTCCTCTTGTTGGTGTCATAAATAGTCGCCGTAAACACGTCACGAGAGGCGCTCGCGTCCGCAGAACGGGATCACGCCTCGCGGCCCGGCGGCTCCGTTCCGTCCCACGCGCTAATTCATTGCGGTGACGTCCTACGACCGCCGACGAGTCCGCCACTGGTCCCTGTAACCACCACCGGAAAACTGATTCACCACCACCGGTTTGCTTTTCCGAGAGAAGCTGCGTTGGAATAACAGCGCGCACGCGTGGGTCGCCTCCGCGGCACGGATCGTGGTCGAGCGGGTGACAAGAGAAGCAGGGCCGCAAGCTCTGCGTCGCACCGGAAACCGATGGATCGGCAGCAGAAAGCAACGCAACAGCAGCTAGAAAAGGATGCCCAACCTCTTCACCGCGAGTTATTCGGTCAGCTTTGCGGCCTACGCATCGCATCCGGCTGGCTGCACTCTCCTCGCCTGGTCCATTCCGCTGCCGACACCACTGGAAGCGAGGGCAACCCCATATCTTTCCGTTTCCTCGGCAACGAGGCGAAATTATTCTCGGCCATCCGGAGCAATCGAGCCATCCGTCCCGATATAAGATGCGGTGGTTACCCTGAGGCCATGAATCGAAAGCAAGTCCTATACGACCAGGTACTAGTATACCAGTACTACCAACTTGCTGACCACATTCACCGGTCCATGCCAATCTGCTCCGCCGTTACTATTCCTGCCTCACTGTAAAATTGTCCTTCCCCAGAGCTTCTACGACTACAACGTCCGCGAAGCTGTAACAGGGAGGAGGGGACCGGCTAAGCTTCACAGGCATGGAGGTGAAAGCGCCAAAAGAGAAGGTTCTTCCTGCCGAGCGCTCAGGAAAGTTTTCACGGATGCTTGCTCTGTGACTTCTGCTCGGCTCTGTTCGCGAACCCAGTCCGCTTCTGTTTCTGTTCCGTGGCTGTGGTGGTTCTGTGATGTGTCGTGTCTGCAGGAGCACCGGAACATAACAAAATTCGCGTAATTACAGCTGCTGTTGAACTTTCAGATCTTTCGCTTAAATCCCGCTTATTGACAGCGGATTGTGCTACACAGTACAGGTATATGTATAGTCAATGTTATTACTAGTAGTGCTCTAGCACTGAGATTTCTCATTCCTGCGAGGAGAATCTGGTGGATGCTTCGCCGGTCTGGTGGTATATGCTCCTGCTTAAGGTTGAATCGGCTATAATTATCTGGAATCCTCCACTTTTTTCAGAAAAAGCTCATCACCTTTCTTTTCCCTTCATACGGGAGAAGCATCACATCAATCAGAGAGCAAAAATTTAAGTGTGATTTGGATCGCACTTTATGTCAGACCACATGTGAATGCGATACCGGAAGATCGCGCAAACCTTCGATTGGTCAGATCAAAGCTCTCGGCCGATCTAAATCCGTCGGCTATTATTGTATCCCATCGTGTGCCCGTTTGTAACGTGACGCGGGTGATTGGTGACTGGTCCTTTGAGGTTTGTTCGGTTTCTTCTCAATCTAAGTAGATTAGAGAGGGAATGAATTCATTATTTTTTATTATTTTTGGTAGGTGAAGATTTAATCCTCCTTATTTCACTTTATTTTTTTCTATTTTTTTAAAACCGAACAGAGCCTGAGAGAGAACGACGAATTGTTATCTTACTCCGTATACGAGTCAGGAGAGAATCCAATGCACAAGGCACTAGGCGACGGAGCACGCGACATTCTGTACGCCTCCGCCTTGGAGGAGGAGGAGGTAGCCGCTAACGCCGCAGCAGTTTGTCTAGCCTAGTCCCAGGTATCGTTGCCCATCAATCTGTGGAGGCTCGTGTGTTAGTTGTTAACTTGTTACTAACAACACTTGCGTGGAGTATGTTTTTGGTGGTCAACTAGCCAGCGATTTTTCCCGTCGTCCGAGAGAATGACTGGTATACATTTGTAAAAAGATGTTGGGTACAGAGAGGACATGCGCGATGCTATAGCAATTACTAGTACTACGTTGGAAGATTGTAGGAGAATGCGGTGACCATGTGTACGGACGTAAAAAGCCCGGCATTTTGTTGCATTGTCACATCACAGTTAGACCTGGTGACAAACAGATCCATGCAATTCGCGTCTTGCAGCACGGACAGAACACACCAGCATCCGCGTGCTCCTCTTCCCCGGCCTAGCTCGGCACTACTGCAAGCGGTCAAGAGTACTATCACTATCAGACGAGTGGTGCAGTGACCACGCCATTACGGAGGCGGCTGGGCGTTGCCCGCGAGCATCCGCGAGTGATACCTGCGGCAATGGCAAGACACCTTCCAGGTTCCACCGCCGCCGAGGTCCCCGCAAGCTAGGGAGCAGAGCACTCCACCTGTGGATCGGCGAGGCGGCGGCCGTGCAACAGGACGGCGCCACGGTGCAAGTGTGGATCTGTAGTAGTTCTGTGCTGGTGCGCCACAGCCAAAACGGCTGCTACGACGAGTCACAATAAAAAAGGGCAGCCGTGCTTGCTGTCCATATGACCGTATCCGACACGCCGTCCCGTCGGCTTGCGTACCCGTGCTCACCAACATATTGGTGCTCGTGACACTGAGTTAGCGTGCTCTGCTCGGAGCACGGCAGCCACCTGTCGATGCTATGCAACCGTTCCAGTTCCAGTTTCTCGGTAGC
>BCLF01000007.1:1672354-1692707 GCA_001602275.1 Zoysia japonica | reverse complement strand
TGGTGGCAGACAGGGACCAAGAGTACCTATGCCAATGTTACTTTCGTTCTTCAGGTAAGGCTGCAGGTCCGTAAACGATCCTCTTTCATTTTGTTCTCGACTAAAAAATCAGGTATTAACATTCCCGTAACGCAAGTTTTTTTGAGAAGGTTCCTGTAATGCAAGTTAGCAACGTCTCCCTCCGTAACAAGACAGTACAGCCCGACTAAATAAAACGTGCATCTGTTAGGCCCTCCTTTGGAACAAAATAATTTTATTTCTGATTCTTGCGTTTTTCTTTTGAAATTAAACTGTTTTTTTAAAAAATTTCTGTGATATTTTTACGAAAATTCCAGGTGCTCTTCGCCGTTAGGATTTGAGATTTCAAAATTTAACAGCCCCCAAACGGTAGCCTAAACGTCCAATGCACCGTCATGCCGTAGAGATCAGAGAGTACTAAGGGGGTGTTTATCTGTTACTACATATATTTGTCAATCTTTATCAAAAGGATGACGAACAATTCCGTTCAAAAAAGTATGATGAACAATTCGTTTACCAAAATTTTGATAAACTTTGATGATGGTTCAAGTCCATGGCACATAGGTAGTTGTGTCGTAAAATGCAGATATAATAAACAAATAAATACTAGCTGAAAAAAACTGTGATGTACGGAACATCAAGAGTAAATTTCACAAAATTACACATACTTTGATAAAACTATCAAAATACTACAGCTTTTAGAATTTCAATATATCACAAAACTACAAGTTTAGAAAACTATATCATAAAACTATATATTTTATGAGTGACTATCATAAAACAATAGATTTTACACCACTTAAATCGATAGTTTTATAATAAATTACCTTTCTAGACCTATAATTTTGTGATACATTCAACACTAAATATATAATTTTGTTCTATAGTTTCTTAAATATGTAGTTTTGCGATAGATCTTTTTAAAGTTGTAATTTTATGATAGTTTTATTTAAAAATGTGTAGCTTTGTGATATATTCAAATACTAAATCTATAGTTTTACGATACAACTATTAAAATATATAATTTTGTGATAGTTTTGTTAAAATATGTATAGTTTTGTGAAATTTAGTCGATTAGCAAATTTTAGGTGTCAAAATTCATAAACCAAACACGCACTAAACCCGCGTGCCTCGGCTGAAGCTTCTTCCGTTACGTTCCGTTTGAAGGCGAACGCCGTTGCCACCGGCTGCACCCTGTTGCCGTCGCGGCTCCGCGCGGGCGCGTGCAACGTACCGGCCGCCGTAGGTGGGGCCGGCTGCACGCCACCGGCACCGTGCGCCTTTCCCCGTCGGCATCGCAGTGGCCAGATCCGGCTAACGGCGCCGTCAAAATGAAGCGATCCTGGCCGTCGGATCCGGATCTGATCCCCGGAGCCGCGGCATCTTATATTTGTGCGTGACGCCAGCGTTCGGATGGGGATAGATAGGAGTAGTTAGTAGAATCCAAAGCAGGCAAGCCGCCGCGGCGTCAGAAGAAAGCAAAGAAGGAAGCGGCCAACAGAAGCGAGGCGGCAGGGCGGCGCGCGGCGTGCGCAGATGGGGAAGTACATGCGGAAGGGCAGGGGCGCGGCGGGCGAGGAGGTGGCCGCCATCGAGGTCGCGCAGTTCATCGGCGTCCGGACCAGGTCGCGGGCCGCGTCGGCTGCCGGCGCAGCATCGGGCGGCGTCGCGAAGGTCCACCCGAAGAGGAGGAGGGCGCTGCCGCCGGCGACGGGACCTGCTGCCGTAGGCTCTGGTGGTGACGATGGAAGCTGCTACCTCCAGCTACGGAGCCGCATGCTGTTCAAGGCTCCGCCGCCCTCTTCGCCTCTGAAGACTCCTGTTAGAGCGGAGGCCACTGGTGCCGACGAGTGCGCGCCTCTCGCGGCCGGCCTGTCTCGTTGCTCAAGCACGGCGTCGTCGGTAGACGCTTCGCTTCAGGAAAGGAGCGCCGCGTGCCGTTCCGACGCTGCGGAGGTGAGGGATCGGAAACCCTAGAATTCAAATTCAAAATGAAATGCGCCTCCCGTTGCTGAATTCCGCGTTTTTCTTTCCTTTTGGGGGGCTCGCTCTACAGGCTGCTGGAGATCACGTCCCTGAGGGCTCGGCCAGCAACTCGAGTTGCGGCCGGGACCGCGAGAGGTTGGAGAATTCTCCCTTGTTCCTTGCGAATCTTGCTGAATTATGCTTTACGGTGAGTGCCTGACGCGGTCCACTCGTTTTTCGAAATTCAGGAGAGAAACGACGCCGTCGAGCCAAGCGCGCGGCGAGTTGAGCGATCTGGAGTCGGATCTGGCGGGGCAGAAAACCGGACGGTCTTTGCCGGAGGCAGCGTCGCCCGTCCAGTCCGTGAGGCTACCGGCGGCCGATCAGATCGAGGAGTTCTTCGCCGCGGCCGAGGCGGCCGAAGCCGAGCGCTTCGCTTCCAAGTGAGTCCTCTCGTCCCGGCATCAAAGATTACCGCGTGCTCGTAGCGTGCAGCGTCAATTTACCACAGTAATTGCACCGCACGCACACATCTCTTCTCCATCTTCGTGGCGCGTGCCGGGGATCGCCGCTGCCGGCGTGCCGATCTGACGTTCTCGCCTCTTGGCCAGGTATAATTTCGACGTTACCCGCGGCGTGCCCCTCGACGCCGGCGGCCGGTTCGAGTGGACCCCGGTGGCGAGCATCTGAAGCGTGCAACACAGGAAGCTGTAAAGAGATGAGAGAAAAGATGCCCAAAAAAAAGAGTAATTGGAAAGGAGAGACCAAAGAAGCTTAGCCTAACTACTAGTACCATTCATCTGTTTTTCGTTCATGCCTGCCTGCCATGAATTACTTAGCTCTGTAGAACTGCAACAGCAGTCTTTACACTGTTGATTCAGAGGTTAATTATCTTTGACCTGCATAGATAATCCGCTTACTGTAATTACTTTCCCTGTATCTGGATGGAATTTAATTACTGTACAGCAGCTATCTGCCTTCTTGCAAATTGCTGTTCTTCCGTCTTCCCACGCTGCTGCTGGTTGGTCCTCTGGGACCAGGATCCTCGGCCGTGGATCTCAATTCAGTCCTCTGATCCTTTTGCATCTTGCTAGTACTACTGTATCTATCCAACAAGTACTGCATTTCTAATATACTTTTGCCGTACAATGAAGTGAAATTTGCGAGGGACCAGAAGCAGCCCCCCCCCCCCGGCGGCACGAACGACCTTGGCGAGAATGATTTTATCTCAGCACCCTGCATCTGACAGAACGTCCGTATGCAGCATATAATCCATTTACCAGACACTGTAACAGAGTTGAGACAAACTGCAGTGGAGGCTTCTATGGCGTGCCGTGGAAAGAAGGTTACGACGGGGACCCTCTGGCCGAGGCAGATCGCCCACTCCGTGGAGACAAGCCCCTCGCCGGTGAAATCGAGGCAGACAGATAAGCAGATTTTCTACTTAGAGTTTGTATATACTCGCTATATCTATCACCGTCAGATCAATGAATGAATAAATGAGATGAATTTTTTATTTTTTTTAAAAAAATATCTCACGTATCATTTACACTATTTACAACCACTTTATCTACTCACCTCCACACTAAATGATTCACCAGCGGACAGTGACCCGCCCATCGCCTCTCCCACTCTTCCCTAGCAGTGGACGCTGCCCGTTGCCGTGGCTTCTTCCCCAGCCACGCCACCCTCTTGACCATGGCGCGCTGCTGTCTGGAGCTTGAGTACAACCGGCGAGTAGAACTGGTTGTAAATTTTGCGTTTTTAAGCAGTAAAGTGGTAAACCCTACACTATGATTGGTGTGTCAATACCATAGTTAAAAAAGTAAGCCGTAAACTATGATTGGTGTCTCGAGACCATGTATTCTCTCTGTTCCAAAATATAAATATTTTTAAATTTAGTCAAAATAAAATTTTTAATCACTTTTACTATTAATAATATATAATTAATAATGTTTTATCATATAAAAATTATATTTTTTGAATTCATCGTTAAATAAACTTTTATAAAAACTATATTTTATATTAAAAATTAAGTAATTATCTAGATATTATTGATAGAAGTTAAAAATTTTTGATCTTATCTAAATATAGAAATGCTTATATTTTGTAAGGAATGTAGTTGTTAAACAAGTGGCGCGGCGCATGCGTGTTAGTAGTGTACTGGTAGATGGGTGGCTTTGGATCATGTGAGCACATGGGCAGGTTGGGATCCTGTCCTGGGGAGGAGTCGAACGGAGAGGAATGTTCCTGCCATCGGGATATGCTCAGTAGATGAAAACTAGGAACTGAAGGCCACGAAGTACTCCTACTGGAGAACGCAGGCAGAGCCGCAGAAGGGTCACTGCGATTCGTCGCCGATTGCTGCTTGCTGGCTTTGCTGTGAAAGGGAGATGTTTTTTAATCACAATTTGTATGGCTGCATGTACTACAACTGGAGATCTGATGATCCATTTCACTTTGATTGTTAGAAGTATTTAATGTTTTTTTTTAAAAAAACATCATATCTCTATCGTAACATAAGGTCGTGTGAGACTGGGCCGATTGCATGGTATAATCGGGCTGAAACGTGTAGGCAGAGGAGGCCTTGGGCCTGTTTGTGTCGAAAATCCAGGGTTATGTAACATTGAGGCGGTGTGCAATGCGGCCTGCGAGGTACGAGGCCCTCCTTCGCCGCTTATTCCCCATGGGTCAACGTTGAGTGACGAAGGCAAAGATAAATTTGCCCTCAAGATGGAGTCGAGCAATTTTTTGCGTGTTTCCCTCTCGTGCCATTTCACTTGAAGTAACGCTGTAACGATGCAACATTTGTGACAGTTCGAAGCAAAGGAGTCGCAAAAATGAGAAATATATTTGGGATGAAATCATCGATACTGTACTCGTCCCCAATGCTGGCGTCGCCCAGGGACGGCCAGCGTGCTTGCGAGACGCGCCCCGGCCGTGGCCGAGCCGTGTGTCGTGCCACCGTGTGATCGGATCAGCGCCCCTGCCGGATGGGTGCCGCCGCTTTCAGCCCGGCCCCCAGCTGTGATCCTGCTGCGCGCTACGGGACTGCTGATCGCTCGTGATCAAACTGCTGGCGAGTTAGGTCGACCAGGCCAACGGCGGCAACGGGACAATGAGCCCGCATCATTGCATGCGCGGCGTCGACGCTGCTGATAAGACCGACAGAAGACCGATCAACGAGAGCACAAACGCGTGTCCCGCCATGGGTGATGGGTCAATCTCCACAGAGTTACAGTTTGCGCTAGCTCTCGTTGATCGGTCTTCCGTCGGTCTTATCAGCACACCGTTTGATGGGCCACACCAACAGGTATATGATATTTGTCCAGATCGCGATCGAGCACTAGCAACTCATCAGGAGAATGAGCTTCTTTTAAAGTCTTCAGAATCTTTAGGATTGTTTGAAGTCCGGCCTCTCCATCCTATCCGCGATGACTTCTTGCATAGACGCAAGATCTCTGATGTAACGTCTCAGTCATGCCGTGGCAACGATTCATAGCTTGGCTAGCAAAGGGTGCGCATTATTGCCTTGCTGTAGTATCCGTAATTTCTTCAATCGCCTGACCAGATTGTTAGCGAGAAAACGGATTCTGGTCTCGTCTGGTCTCGTCATCAAGCAACCATGAGCTCCCTTATCATGGTCGTCGCTGTGCTGTGAGGACACTGTGGCACGCTTTTGGTGCGTGCGCTGTGCCCTGACGTGATGCATCGGTCGTGACTGGTTATGGGTTCCATTTTGTGCCCTACACAGTACTACCTCACCATCTCACAGGTTTCTTCCTTGCCATACATTACCGCTTAACACGACTACACGGGTGGTAGAAACATAAAACATGCCGGTTTACGAGCTCGCTTTCATTCAGCTTCCTTTTGCATTTGACTACTACAGACTCTTTGTGCTATCTCGAAATGTACGCAAAGTGGAATGGTCTTAATTTTTAAATTTATCTGTAGATCTTTACGCTGCTTATCCACTAAGCTAAGGCTGGATCGAAGCCCGTACCGTCTGACGGCTAATTATTATACTAGTACAATGGAGACAGTGAGGCCCTAAAATCTGCTAAAGTGGCATCAGAGTTTGTTGACAGTCCTAGTAGCTATTTGCCTGTAAAGATGGAAAGCTGAAAATTTTATTTTGCACCAATTCAGTAGTAGGATGTACTATATAGTTACTTGACCACATTGCGCCCTAGCTTTCATTTCTTTACTTCCAGAGAAAAATAAGAAATTTCGTGAGTGGCCATCCTCCGTTACTTTAAATCGTCGGCGAGGATTCGATGGATCTGGGTTGCATCATGTTCATGCATAGAGCTGTGGATCTACGAGACTGCAGAGGCCATGTCGGGAGAAGAAAGATCAGGTCGTTTCCTTCGTTCACTGGAATTTTTTTTATAAAAAAAGAGATCTAGACTCTAGTAGGAGTACTGGTTACAAACAAAACGAAAACGATGATTATGCCGGCCATGGGACAGGGAGGCTTCCACGGCCATCCATCCGTCAGCTCTCTCCCTGCCTCACACATGCTCGCTCTGTGGCGCTTGTCTCTCTTTATATGCTCATCCAGCGGAGCAACGAGACAACGCAGAGCACTGTTGATCTTCCCCACAGGCAGCAGGCCAGCAAGGCTCCAACACTCGCACAGGCTCCTCGCGTCACAGATCTGGCAATCTAGCGATCCGATCATTGCACCATAAATTTCCCATCTTTACACAGCAAGCACTATGTACAGGGTGCTGAAACTTGGAAGCAAGAAGTGAGAGAGGAAGAAGAGACCCCGGATCATGGATCTGGTAGTGGTGGACACTGAGAGAGCACTTAATTATGCAAGAAAAATACACAATCTGTTTTGCTCTTTTCAACACGCACACACACTGGCCATCTAGTGGAGTAAGCACACATGGAAAACGGAACAATGTACATAAACTACCCGGCGATTCAGAAGAGAGGTTGATCGACGTATCATCATCAGGTCCATGTGGAGGGTGGACAGGTGAGAAGCTTCATGTGGACTAGGAGTATCTGGCATCGGTCTCATGTCTCTCCTCCAATGATCGGCCGCCTCGTCATACCTCCTGCAGTGATCCAATCAAACAAATTACTCCAATTACCATGACTGCATGGTAATAAGACAAGATACCGTTCAACGATAAAAAATGCTAGTACATGTACGGTTGCATGAAGGTAAAGTAGGATCGGAGGTGCCATCAACCTGATTGGACGCGGCCGTCGTGTCGGTGCCCACGTTGCTTTTCTTGGCCGCGCCGAGGCCGCCCACGCAGAGCGCCTTCCTTAGGCCGAGCATCTCCCTCCACCGGCCGCTCGACGTCTTGCCCGAGCTCCTCTCGTCGTCATCGGCGCCGCGGTGCTCGTCGCGGAGCATGGTGGGCGGGCGGGCGGCAGCGCCGTCCCGGAGCGGCAGGATCCTGCCCTTGGAGAAGAGCTGGTCGGCGGCCATCATCGGGTGGCTGCCCACCGAGAACTCGAAGTTCACGTCCTCCTCCTGGCACCGCAGGCTCATCGCCCGGTTCTGCACCACCGGCGGCGGCGGCGGCGGCTCGACGGCGAAGTCGCTGGAGAAGGAGATGCGCGGGCCCAGCGCCACCGGCGCCTGCTGCGGCCCGCCGCCGAACCCCGCCGCGCCGTCCGGGTTGTACACGTTGATGCACGCCATCGCGTCGCGTCTCTGGCGGTGGTGGCGCTTGACCGCTTGGTGTGCTGGTGGATGGGCGTGGCCTGCCTGATCTCCTCGCGCGCTCCCGCTCCTTTTACGATGTCTCCTCCCTCCACCACCGCGAGCTAGCTGAACGAGCTTCGCGTGCAGTGCAGGGGGCCTTTTAAAAGGTGGCGGCGGACTGGTGCGGTGTTGAGGAAACACGGTGGACGATTGGGCGGTCACTGCTTTGGCGCTTGGCTGAAGTGTGGTGTGGGTGGATGGTTTATTTATAAGTGAAGGAGTAATCGAAATGCGTGGCGTGGAGCTTTTCTGGCAGATGGGCGATGCAATTGTTTAACGCCGCCTAGAGTAAGTGGCGATGATTGAGGTGCAGCGCAGAATGCGAGTTGTATCCATTTTTCCTGGTGAATTACTGACAATGTTCCACAACATGAAGCAATGAATTGTATAAGTATACTAGAATAGAAAAATAGAGAATAGATCCAGTGTGCAAATGATTGTTACATGTATATATACCCTACCCTATCTTTTTGTCTCAGGACTGGAAATGTGCTTAGTTACTGAAGATCTTATCCACTGGTTACAGAAAGAGGGCACCAAGAGGATGGAGTCGTTCCCAACTACCCAAACCAACCACCGACTTTTCTATTCTGTCAGCTTCGGGATAAGAAGGTTTGGGTTGATGCTATGCGATCTCGAGGGATGGATCGCACGTCTCGATACGGATCGGATGCATGGGACGTAGTACGTGTGGAACTCATGGGAGAAGAATAAGAGCGTCGGTGTCAGAAACTTTATTTTTCTCCGTATAAATAGGCGATAATCGCTTGGGTGCCTGGCAAATGCTGGGCCTTGGTTTGACTATGGTCAAACTATATTTGTCCGGGACTCCATGCATGTTCATCGGTGATATTCTCCGGGCTCATCTTTGTAAATCATCTCGGTAGTTGGATAGATTGATTGGTAGCTCCTCTAGTCCTCTCAGTAGTTACGCACGTGGTTCGGGCACCATGAGCTGTACCAGTTCCCTCTCTGGGTGTGGTTTTTTGATCAGAATCTACTGTATTGAACTACAGCATCGGACCATGGCTCTGTTCTTTTATTTGACCCTACGGCATAATTTCACCACAAACTATCAAACCTTTTTTTTGATCCCCTTAATCTTCCCATACAAGTTGTAGTATCTAAAGCCACGTACTCACACCACAAGCCTAGGACACGCAACAACTGTCAAACGTAAGCTGACAAGTAACCTGATTCCAAGGCCTGATCAACGTCTGTAGGAACCTTGTTTTTTGTAAACCACCGCCTACCAGGACCAATCCTCCTATCTGTAGGGCAACGGGAACAATCAGTATTTAGTAAGGTTCATAATACAAAGGGCCTACGTAGATGTCGATACTCATCGTCGTGTCTATATTTTGCTGGCTACCAGCACTAAAGATTAGCAGTGTTTATGGATCAACGTCTAATAATTTAGTCCTATAAGCCTGCATTTCCAAAGGTTGAGTGCAAGCATCCATCCATAATTGCAGGGGAGATTAGCAAGGCTCCAAGGCCGCGTAGACAAGGGTCGCTTTCCTCCTTGAACACATGATGATCCACCACGCAAAGAAAACCATACCAGGGATGCTGTTCCAAGGAATGCACAGGACAGCAGGACTGAAGTTTGAAGGCGGCGTTCATGAACCGAATACCGAGGGACCAAGAAAGCCGTACGGACCAATCCAATCGCACCGTGAGGCTGTAGGCCGATTGTACCTTTCTTGCCGTTGGATTCAGGACCAGCTGCTACTGATAAGAGCCTGGGAAGAACACACCAGGTGAGCCCAGAAAGCAACCGTCATTAGAAGTGAACAAATATGCTGTACAAGACAAAGCGACTCTCTAGTTAGCTCTAGATACAGGGTAACCTGCGATCAAAGCGGATGAGAGTGCAAAAGCCAAGGAAAGAATCAAACAAGCTGACAGTACGTCCTCAAGGTAAGGCACTTGTCAACCAAATCATGCCAATGTCAGTTCAATGTAGTTGTTTTGTTGAACGCTGGAAGACATTGAGAAATCATGACTAAGGAATTTGAAATTTGAGATCAGGCAGCTTCGGTAAAATGAGCACAAGTGGAATCACAAATATAGGCTTGGCAGTGGAATCTGGCAATCAGCTGAGCACAAAAAAGGGGAGAAGGTAGGTGCCAAGATCATCTTTGACCGGTAGTTGACTGAATTGTTATTAGCCAGTATGAGCTGGTGGAATGGACCTCTCGGAATAGGACCATGTGATCCAGCAGAATCCTCATTTTGGTTCCACCAGCAGGCAATGATAACGAGGCCTTAGTCCTGTTCCTCCAAGTGACAACGGACCAGTCAAAGAGTTCTTGTTTCATAATATTGTTATCCTATTTGTAATAGATCACAATAGTGCCCCTATAGGATATAGGACACGTACTAATTTCTTTCCATGATTCTACAGCATACAGTCACATAGGAAGACATGGTAACAACTGGAACCTTCTATTCCTTTAGTGGAAAATTGACTGGCAGGAAGACAAAATGAACAACATTATTTTTGTTATATTTAATCTAGTGACACAAGAACTAGGAAAAATCAAGTGCCATGCTCCATGAAACATAGTTCCAAACAATGTGAACAAAGCATGATTCCGATCCTAAGCAAGCCAATTCACGTTGTCATAGGAAAAAAGGGGGTTCTAAGTTTCATTGAACTAACATTTGTAGCCCCGACCTTGTGATCAGTTATGAAGTTTTGAGTTCTGGGTCAATATTCAGAAAACAAAGGAGCTCTGGTTGTTATAGATCTGGTAAGCGGACAAATTACCAGTCTATGAATAACTATGTGTTAAACATCCATATTTTAATGCACTAGACAGCAAACAGATCATATGGTTGAGCTACCCAGCTATAAATGTTAGTCTTTTCTCAAGCATGGCGGCCAAACCAATCCAATTTGCTCTTTGTGCCACATATCGCCGGAGACACCACTCCACATGGTCGCCTCATGCTCATTCACCAAGCTACCCTGGAGATCCCTAGCATCCTGGATAGGCACCGATTTGCAACCATTACCGTCAGGTAACTATAGAAAGATCAGAAGATGGTGGACCAATATGTTGGGCCAGACAGATGATGCCGGCTCTTCTGATCGCACTAGCAAAATTATTTATACTGTTTGGAATATCTGGAAAGAGCGGTGCCGGAGGATTTTCGACAACAAGGCTCTTACTGTGAGCCAGTTGCTCACCATTATCACACAGGATGTTGATAACTGGACAGCTGCTTGGCTGGCTCCAGCGCCCTAGCGTCACCTGTATTTAGTTACCATTTCTCTCTTCCTTCTCTCTTTCCTTTGTTATTGTGTAAAAACTCTCTATTCTCTCTTCAATGAAAAGGCAGAACACCTGCCATTGTTTGCTCAAAAAAAAAATGTTAGTCTTTTCTGTACCAATGATTATTCAGCATATGAGCTTAACAAGGCGAGAAAAACATGTATAATAAAAAAAAAAAAGATGCCCCTTTATGGAGTTTTCCATTTATATTTGGCTCTGTTTTGCAACACATTGATCAGAAGTTCAAAATAATCTCAACCAAATGAAATTAAACCTTTATATAGTGAGATACTCATAAGCTAACTTGTGTGACGATCTGAAGTACCACATAGTGGTCAAACCGACAAAAATTAGACAAAGCTCTTAAGATTTAGGCACACCCATGTGAGCACATGAACAGCATAATTCTTTGCTTCCAGTAACATATTTAACTTTTGTGACTGCACATGTGAGGGGTGGGGAATGAAAACCGGCCTCAATGTGAGGCCAACTCCTACCTTTCATTCTATAGATATCGGAGGATACAAATCTAATCTATGTGGCAGGAAGTTCAAAACTCAATATGAGCATGCCAAAAACAACAAATATATGAAATGCGATTGTAAAGAAAAATCACAATGCAATGCAGCATAGTTCAGCAAGATGTTAGGATTAACATAACCATCGTTTCCAGTTACCATGAATCAAAGATGAGCTGGATTCCCAGGACTATTTGATTTGACTACACCAATGGGGTGAGTGGAATAGTGCAAGCGCCGAGCTTTTACACCAACTAAAGAGTGGATGATTGTCACCCACATGGAAAGGATTTAATAGGGACAGCTGGAGGGTGAAAGCATATGATCCAAGTGGCTGGTCTAGTTCTTTTGTCGCAATGGCATGCTTAACTCTACCAGTTGGTCTCCTGCCCTTGGGGCAGATCTCACTTTTTCCTGAACCTTTATTTGGGCTATCGGCTACACGCTGAACTTGGACAGCAGGGACAATCCCCAAGCCATGTGGAAATGTATGTAATACTATATAAAAATCATTAAATAAAAAAAAGTGGTAAACAACACACTTATAATGTGCTCCGTAATCTGCAATTAAAGGGTCATTATATGGTGCATCATGGATCTAGACTAAGTAAATTATTTTTTCAGAACAGCTAAAACTTCTAAAAGTAGGGGGGAAAACAACCTAAAGCACACCGGGATCCCACGGCACACCACAGTAAAAGCAGGAAGAAGCAAACCTTGCGCTGCTGCCTCCTTTTTCCACGTCGTCGCCGCCGCCCGCATCACTGCTCTCCCCCACGTATTCGTCGTCGTCGTCGTCGTCCGCCCCGCGGCGAGGTCGGCTCTGACTTCGACTCGTCCGTGTCAGACAGCGACCATCCTCTCCTCATCCTCCTCGGCGTCACTGCCAAGGCGGCTGGCATCGCGTCGCCTCCCAAACCAAAGTGGCCTGTCTGGAAGCTCCGATTGCTGTTCCGGATTGGGGAATGGGGATCAGTAGAAAGTGGAGACTGGGAAGGTGGGTTCGATTTGAGTTGAACGAATTGGTGTGGAGGCGCTGCAAAATTTTGCCGGCAGGAAACGGAAGGGGGAAGTCGGAACGCCGAAGCGTGTCGGGGCAGATGGAGAGCGGAAAGGAGAGCGGGGGGACTGGGCCAAGAAAGGCCTAGCGCAACCGACATGGCAGTGGCCACATAACCAAGTTGCGATCCAACTAGGCCTAGGCCCACTAAAGATTGGATCGCCCATATCCACTTCGGCCCAGATACACCGGATGCTTACCTTACAGTCTTCATTCTTCCTCTCAAAAAAAAAAAAAAACATTCTTCATTCTTTCACGGAGATTCTTTCAAATTCTTTCTTCGTAGTACTTACTACGTGGGATATACCCATACGTACGCTGGCACGCCGCAATCGGTTTTTTAATTTGAAATATAAATATTTGATGCGATCGTTCCACTTCAATCATTCATTGGAGTATAATTTTTTAACGACATCAACACCATGCTAGTTTTCTAATCCGTTTTATTACTGTCGTGGTCCTCGTGGCGGTTCATGCGCCCCATCAGCGACCCGGTCGATCGGCGGTTTCCTCCCCGCCCACGGCAAATCGTATGCCAATCAAAATGTGTCCACGATACCATTGCCATTGTGCCTGCCTTTCGTGCGACTTCGTTCTTATAAGGGAAATCTTACCATTTTTTAATCATAAACGCACATCGCATCCAGTATATACCTACGCCTAGGTGCCGATGCGACATTTCTCGGGCCGGCGCGAGGAAGACGAAGAGCACGGGAGCAGAAGCAACCGGAGGGCCGGCTTCACTTCCCGTCCTGCTGCAGGGGCATCGCCTTTGTGATCTCAGGTGTCAGGTGCCTTGGGTTACGCTACCCTGGTGCATACCCTACCGCGCCAATGTAATCACGATGCCGAGCCGTTTGACTGCAACCAGCGTCTCGAAGGTAGTTTTCTAACGATTTGTTCGGCAATGTTGCATGTGCATTTCTGCACCCATGAATCCTCGACACCTTGTTTTATGCTCCCCAGGTCATCGTCGCGGGGAGCGGCGAAGCGTCGGCACCACGGAAGGGCAGGTGCTCGGTGCCGATGGACGTGGACGCAGCGAGGGCGCCGCCAACGTCGCCAGGAGCGCACAAGATGTTGGTGATCGGTGGCGGGGAGACTGGAGGCGGCAGCGACGTCAGGGCGTGGCGGTGGCCGCGATGGCGCGCTCTGGCGCGTGCGGAGAGGGTGATTGGCGTCGAAGTCTTGGTCACCTTCGCGTTGGTCACGCTGGTGCTGGTTTTCGGCGGCGGTGGCGGCCGAGGCTTGCCCGCGTTGTCGTTCTCGTCGTCTTCGTCTACGACCGAGTTCGTGCCAAAGCCAGGTAATCACTGACCATTGTGGTTCTTCGTTTTGTTGCGCGCATATATTTAGAGCAGACAAATTATAATTAGTTGAGCAGTAGTTTATGGCCTTATAAATCAAGGAAAAAGTTTTCTGCGACATGTGTGTTATTCAGAAACACTCCTTTTTGTGAGTTACACTAAAAACGTTTCGATTCATTTTGGGCCGTGCAGTTCTCACGGCGTACCGTCTCCATGCAGATGAGGCAGTTTCGGACGACATGCCCGCCAAGGCAAATCGGCACGATCAAGACCATCTCCTTGGCGGGCTGCTCTCCCCATCCCCAGCCATCGACGATCAGTCCTGCCGTTCGCGGTTCGCTTTGTCTTCCTACCGCCGCTCGTCACCGTTCCGGCCATCGCCCTACCTCGTGGATCGTCTCAGGCGATACGAGACCCGGCACAGGCTGTGCGGCCCCAGGACGCCGCTCTTCGTGGAAGCCGTCGAACACCTGCGGTCCGGACGCAACGCGGCGCACTTGGAGTGCCAGTACGTCGTCTGGACGCCGTTCAACGGCCTCGGCAACCAGATGCTCTCGCTCGGCTCCACCTTCCTCTACGCGCTCCTCACGGACCGCGTCCTGCTGGTGCACACGCCGCCGCAATTCGACGGCCTGTTCTGCGAGCCCTTCCCTGGCAGCTCGTGGACGCTGCCCGCCGACTTCCCGATCACCGACTTCGCCGGCATTTTCACGATGTGGTCGCCGACGAGCTACAAGAACATGCGGCGGTCCGGAGCAATAAGCAGCGACCACCGCAATGTCAGCGCCGAGAAGCTGCCGGCGTACGTGTTCCTGGACCTCATCCAGTCGTTCACGGACGCGTTCTGCGAGGCCGACCAGCGCGTGCTCGCCAAGTTCAACTGGATGGTGGTCAAGTCCGACGTGTACTTCGCCACCATGCTGTTCCTCATGCCGGGCTACGGACGCGAGCTCGCGCGGCTGTTCCCGGAGAAGGAGGCCGTGTTCCACCACATCGCGCGGTACCTCTTCAACCCGTCCAACGACGTCTGGGCCATCGTGGTCAAGTTCTACGAGGCCTACCTCGTCAGAGCCGACGAGCGCGTCGGCCTCCAGGTACGCGTCTTCCCGGAGATGCCCGTGCCGTTCGAGAACATGTATGGCCAGATCATCCGGTGCTCCGAGCAGGAGGGCCTGCTGCCGAAGGTTGTGCAGAAGGACAGCGCAGCGAACAACCGCTCGTCCGCCGCCATGCCGCCGGGGAGCAAGAAGAAGCTCACGTCGATACTGGTGACGTCGTTGTTATCGGACTACTACGAGCGCATCCGTGGCGTGTACTTCCCGAGCCCGACGGCGACCGGGGAGTACGTGGAGGTGCACCAGCCGAGTCACGACCGGGAGCAGCACACGGAGGCGCGCGCCCACAACCAGAGGGCGCTGGCCGAGATATACCTGCTGAGCTTCTGCGACCGCATCGTCACGACCGCGGTGTCCACGTTCGGGTACGTCGCGCACGGGCTCGCCGGCGCGCGCCCGTGGGTGCTGCTGCGGCCTCAGTCGCCGGAGGCACCGGCTGATCCGGCCTGCGTCCGATCGGAGACGACCGAGCCTTGTCTTCAGGCGCCGCCTCGACGATCTTGCGGTGCGGAACAGGGGTCTGACCTGGGGATGGGGGCTCTGCCGCCATACGTCCGGCACTGTGAAGATGTGTACAGAGGTCTCAAGCTGTTCAGTTAGCATGTCAATCAGTTCAGTTAAAATGCATAATTGAATGAATTTTTATGAAGAAACGAACATCATATTTCATGGATTCACCGTGAACTCCCACCGTCGCCACGCCGAGGCGCTCCTGTTTCGATCACCGACAACGCCATGCCCAAAGGCAACGAAGTCCCCACTACCCCGGCCGTGCCGTCACGTCGTCACTTATTCGAACAACTTTTTTCTTCTTTCTTTTTTTTTTCTTTTTAACCTGAAACGCATCAAAAGTTCAAAACCCCAGTGCCGCTTGGCTCCCGTCATGTGCGTGTGCCACTCCTCCTCTTCCCCTGCAATTCGTAAAGCGCTTCTATTTGAGCCGCGCGGCGCGGCTCCGCAGTCCGCACCCAAACCGCGCCTTTTCGTGCCGCTCTCGCGGACGCTTTCGTGCTTTCCGTCTGCGCTCCCGAGGGCCGCGGAAGGCAGCGCGGCATCAGGGCCGCCAGATGGACATCAACCTCAAGGAGCGGATCCGCCGCTCGCCGCCACCGCCGCCGTCGCCGTCGCCCCCAGAACTTCTGCGCCGGAGGAAGGCAGGCGCGGCGGTGCTGCCCCTGTCGATCGCGGCACTTCTGGCGTGCGCGGTCCTGCTGCTGCTGCTCGCCAGCGGCTCTGCGGCGAGGAGGGGGCAGGTCCTCGACCCGGATCCTTCTGTGCTTTCTGGAGGTGGCGATGCTGGCCGTGGCGACCTGCAGCAGGCTCGACCTCGCGATGGTAAGTTAACGCTACGTGTGCGTGCTCATCAGTTTCCATTTGGAGTTCCGCTGCTCTAGGTCCACCATTTGATCGCTTCTCCGAGTACTTTGTATGTGGATGGCGCCGTTATGGCAGCAATTATTTAGCTACGTTTTTTATTGAATTGATTAATTTGCTGCACATTTTTTTTCTCATTTTTTACCCGGCTTGTGTTCAAATGAACGAGTGAGCGTTCATTTGTGTTCCATTGCAATCGAATTATTCTACCCAAATTCTGGTACTGAACTATTCTCTGTGTGTTTTCAGGAATACAGGGAGCTTCATTGTCTTCCGAGGGGCGAAAGGACAAACTAATTGGTGGGTTGCTAGCTCCTGGTTTTGATGAACAGTCATGCCTAAGTAGATACGGGTCAGCATTGTATCGTAAAGAATCGCCCCATTTGCCATCTAAATACCTCCTTGAAAGACTAAGGGGACATGAGTTTCTCCAGAAGAAGTGTGGACCTCATACAGAGTCATACAAGGAAGCTGTTCAGCAGCTGAAGTCTGGTCAGGATCCTAAGGTTGGGGATTGCAATTATTTGGTCTGGGTATCTTATAGTGGCCTCGGGAACAGGATCTTAACAATTGCCTCAGCGTTTCTCTATGCCATCCTTACAAACAGAGTTTTGCTTGTTGGTGGCGACAAAGGAACTGCAGATCTTTTCTGTGAACCATTCCCTGATACTTCATGGTTATTACCGCCGGATTTCCCTATTAAACAGTTCAAGAACTTCAGTGTTGGTTCTCCTGAGAGTTATGGAAATATGCTGAAAACTGGAGCTTTTCGTCCTGATGGTTCTTTTAAGAGTTCTAGGCCTGCCTTTCTTTATCTTCATCTGGCTCATGACTATGACGATTATGATAAGTTTTACTTCTGTGAAGATAATCAGAAATACCTTCAGAAGATTCCATGGTTGATATTGAAATCAGACAATTACTTCATACCGTCACTTTTCCTGATCCCAACATACCATGCGGAACTCAAGAGGCTTTTTCCTCAGAAAGATGCTGTTTTCCATCACTTGGGTCGATACTTATTCCATCCTACTAATGTTGTCTGGGGCTTGATCACAAGGTATTATGATTCTTATCTTGCTAAAGCAGACGAAAGGCTGGGTATCCAGATCAGAGTTTTCGATACTGAACCTGGCCCATTTCAACATGTCTTGGATCAGGTCCTCGCATGCACATGGAAGGAAAAACTATTGCCTGAGATTAATGCTCAACGTCCAATTGTTTCAACAAGGAATGTTCGGTCCAAAGCTGTTCTGGTTACTTCTTTGAACTCTGGATACTATGAAACAATCAAGAACATGTATTGGGAACACCCAACAGCGAGCGGTGAGATCATTAGCTTTCACCAACCAAGTCATGAGGAGCATCAGAATTCAGACAAGAAAATGCATAACATGAAAGCATGGGCAGAGATTTACCTATTAAGCTTATCTGATGTTATGGTAACTAGTGCGTGGTCAACTTTTGGATATGTTGCCCAGGGATTGAGTGGTTTGAAGACATGGCTTATGTTCAAGCCTGAAAACCATACATCACCTGATCCTCCTTGCCGGCAAGTTATGTCCATGGAACCGTGCTTCCATGCTCCACCTTTTTATGATTGCAAAGCTAGGCAGGGAACTGATACAGGAAAGCTTGTTCCGCATGTTCAACATTGTGAGGATATGAGCTGGGGGCTCAAGCTAGTAGATCAGAATGAATGGTAGATGTGGTACGTCTTCTTTGAATTCGTGTATACAGCACAGCTGTTTCTGCAATTATTTTTTGGGTACAGGCTCACCTTTTGTAACTACGTATATTGAAAGCACGATTTCTGACTTAGTTGATGTGTGAAAGAAATGAGATGAAACGCTGCATTTTTTTTTTTGCTTAATATAAAGCTCAGTGCTAACGTAATATTTTGTCCCTTTTAATTTGTTTGCACCTTTTGTACAATATGTTTATGTACCATGCTTGTGCCTGATAAAAAAATAAATAAAAAGCGAAGGCATTCAAATATACCAAAGGCTAGAATAAGAGCACCTTCCATTAGCTTACAGATTGTTGGCATTGAAAACTATTTGGCTTGTGTCTTGAACTCAGTTTTCATGATTGAAGGAGGAAAGCTCATGGAAAACTATATGAAATATTTATAATTTTCTGTGCTGTAGCATATAAGGCACATGAAGTTAAAAAGACTTGGGAGACAGGTATAGTTCTCTTGGAGATTAGAGTGTGTGGATGATATTTTTGTGAAATGGATCTGAAAGGTGTGTCAAAAGATTGTCGATGGGGCCAGCATGAGTCACAGATGCTTGCACAATAAAGCCAAGCATAGCTACCATTGCCAACCTCCCTGTGACAATTAGAAATCACATTGTTAAACTGTAAATATTACTAATGATTATGTATATTTAAGAAATGTACTCAGAAAAAAAAAATTGAATACCATTCTTGATTTCTTTCAGCTTCTCTTCATGTGCATTCTCTATATCTCTTGCAAGTCCAAGTGGATTAAACAATGGGCCCCCAGGATAGCTGTTGAAGATTGCAAACTGTAGTGATGTTTATGTTAAAGCAATGACTCGGCAGGTTAATTATGTTTCAGTACTTACCCTGGCTTTGAACCTACGAGTGCAGCCTCGAGTCCAATGAATGTTCCTTCCTCTGCTTGTGATCCTGGATTGATGAAGTCCATGTACCTCTTGGTTTCAGCGAATCTGTCGGGGAGTAGAGTTATAACAGAAAACAAGTCAGTCTTGTTTTTCTAGAGAGAACTTTGTTTTAGAGGAAACTGTCTTGTTTTCAGTGAAGCCTTCACATAGTTCATCCCATTTTAAATTTCTGAGTGATTGGATTTTTCTTGTACCACTGACAGACAGAATGCTTTAGCTGTATGCTGAATTACCCCATCAACAGAAGCTGAACAAAGAAGAGTGCCGTGGCGTTGGCGAAGTATGTTGCAGCGCCTGCTTCATACCACACTGGTAGGTCGCTAATTCCTGATACACGGAGCAACTACAAGGCAAAAATAGCAAAGCAAACATTCACTTCTGTATCTGTAGCATAGTAGCAAACCATTGAAGGTATGTTTTAACTCCCCGACTGCAATGTCTTACTTGTTTGGTTTGATGTTTACTGTAAAACCTTACTCCTAGAATTCTATGATTTTCTTGATGGCAGAGATTAGATTTGGCGGGGATTGACAGGAGGAAGGTGAGCAACTTACGTCAGTAAATAGGATTCCAGCAACCCCCAACATGGCGAACCGGCAATGCACGAGCTCGGCCTGGACGTACCACTTCAAGGCTGCCGGTTCCTCCCCTAGCCCGAGGGGATCAAAGCCGAAGTCACCAGGTAGCCTTCAACAAAGCCAGACAGACACCAGACAATCTATCAATGGAACTGAAAGACAACACCTGTAGAGGGAGATGAGGTGTCAGGTGCACCGACGTGCCGTCGAGGTAAGATGGCGGGTCAAGTCCCGGCAGCCAGGTTGCTCTGTCGGTGCTCGCTCGGACTACTGCAGCCCGAGCTCTCGTCGGTGACTGCACACGGTGCGCGGGCATGGCGAGCACGCTTCGCCCGCTCCATGCCGTGGCTGGCTTGGAGGAGTTGATGAAGGTGTTCAGGACCCTTCCATGGCTGCTACTAGCAGCTGCTACGATCGACGCCATGGCCGCGCACTGGCGTGTTGTTTGCCAGCCAGGCTGCTACGCCCCTTGATTACCTTGTTTTGGAGGCGTGGGTTGGATGGATGCTGTTGGCGAGAGGTGGCGCCGGGGAGGTGGCCAGGATATGGAGTTAGCGGCGATCGTTGCTGCTTCGGTGGCTGTGGGATTTGTGGTCAATGTGGACTGTGGAGTGTGGTTGAGGGGTCGTTTCTCTGTGGGTCGACGGGGTAAGATGAACTGGGCCGATGGACTGGTACTAATGCAACTGACCGTGTCTAATGGGCCGTCAACTGGGGCATGCTTTTCCTCTCAAAAAAAAAAA
>BCLF01000007.1:1643924-1672315 GCA_001602275.1 Zoysia japonica | reverse complement strand
AAAAGATGGTGTTCTGATTATATAACCTATCGATTTTGTCATTTTTAAAAACTTGCTTTGGGCGGAGAGGCCGTCAGCTTCGCGGACTGGGAGACGTGTTTTCCGCGTACCCTCGTATCCGCACGTACTCCGTATATTTTGCCGTCCGTACCGTATGTACATAAAAAACGAAACGGAATAAGATTTCCTATGCCTTTTTTCAGTCCCTACAAAAAAAAAATTCCGTTCCGATCCACATGGTCTGCTACGTACTCCCGTACAAAGTTCTAGTTTGGACGGTGCTGCGCGTTGCCCTTTCTTACCGAGAAAGGATGGCAGATCGAACTGGACCCGCCTGTCTGCCCTTCTCTCTATGCAGGACGGTGGTCACGGTGCCATACCATAGTCAAAAGGGATGCCCGTGCGCGCGAGAACAAGACAAGGCTGACTTCTGTTTCACGTCACAATTTCACAAACACCAACCCTCCTTATAGTGCGTGGTCAAACTGAAAAGGCAGTACGTGTTGGGTAGTGGCGGACTGCAGTCAAAGTCAGACCCAAAAGGCAGTGAAAATGGCATAAGGAATGTACAGTACTCCTAGTGAAGATTTTTGCGTGCCCGAAAAGGTGTAGATCTTGTTCGATCGAAATCTTTTCTTTAATCACAATGAAATGGAAATTCCAGAATATCATAATTAACAACAGAGAGGATATAACGAAGCTCCGAGGTCATGGCATCTGCCAGAAGCTGCCGTCATCTGACATTATGATCTCGTTCAACCCGTCCCAGATCTCCGGGTCCTTGGGCACTGGCGCCATGGGCTCCGGCGACGCCGCGTTTGACCCGCATTTCTCGCGGATGCTCTCGCGCAGAATGGGCAGTGGCAGTTGCTGTGCAGAAGCCGACGCCGCCGCCGACCGTGCCGTGGCAGCCCCTACAGAAGCAGCAGCTGGGAAGTTGAGCTTGGCGCGCTGGCCCCGGAGCTCGACCGCGGCGACGTCGTAGGCGCGCGCGGCCTCCTCGGCGGTGTCGAACGTGCCGAGCCACTTGCGCACGGCGCGGCGCGGGTCGCGGATCTCCGCGGCCCACTTGCCCCACGGCCGCCGCCGCACGCCTCTGAACTGGCTCACCCTCGCCCTAGCCCTCCTCCTGCTCCTCCCCCGCTTGCCCACGCCTCCGGTGACGCCACGGCGGCTCGAGGACTCTCCCTCCTCGTCCTCGCTGTCACCGCTCGACCCGGCGGTCGCCGCGGCGTCGACTACAGCGGAGAGTTCGCAGCCGAGGCGGCACCCGTGCACGCCGCACCTTGCGCAGAACGCAGCGGGAGCGAGGGCGGGTGCAGCGGCGACTTGGGGCTTCGGTTCAGCCAGGACGTCCAGTGTGGGCACGGCGGTGTCGCCGGACACGACGGAGATGAGCGCGCGGAGGAAGAGCGAGTCCTCCTGCTCGGCGTTGGGGAGCCTGAACCCGCCGCGCCCCAGCCTCGGCGCCATGGCAGGGTGTTGTTGCGGTCCTTGCGGATGATCTCGTCAAGAAGTAGCGTCCACTGATGCTTGCTTAGGTCAAAGCTTTTGGCGATGATCTCCACTGATGTTTCAGGGTGTTGTGCCCGTGTGCTTTTATACCCTTAAAACCCCCGTGCAGATTGATATGCACCGCTGACCGCCATGCACGCGGTGTGTAAGCGCTGTGTTCGAGGCGCATTCCTGTGTGTTCAGATATCATGGAACGAAGGTGATATACTGTAGGAGCTGGCGAGTTGATTAGTCAAGATGCGCACAGCCAGACCAGCTGGCTTGATCGCATACAAATTGTAATGTTATTTTAATCTGTACTCCACAGGTTTGTTCACACGTTAATATATGCTCTAATTTGTGTTCTTAGCTTGGGATTAGTACACATAAAGGCAGTTTTAACGCACGCTAATTTTGTCAGCAATTTTCAGAGCCTTTGTCAGCTGCACCAATTACCTTTTACCATTGATGACACTTCAAGTCCTTCAACCCTGCATTGTCAACAAGTTTCCAGTAGCCAGGGATCCCTGGTTCAGCATTTGTTCATACCATCATGTACTACAAAAAGTGATCAAGCAATGTTAGAAAACCATTACTAGCATATTCTCTTGGGTTTTCCTTCAAAGAGCGCTCGTGATTATCGGCTAGTAGCTTCGTACGTGTGTACAGAAAACCAGCGATTTTCATTACTTTCCCGGCCTTGTGTCTCCACAGCCAGTTGACCACTTGGGTCGGCGCCTCTAGCGAACGGAACGCTGACTACACACATCGACACGTCGCGTTGGACCTCCCGTTGACCAAACCGCTTGTCCACACCGGTGCTGTCTGTACTCGCGGTGGAGCGCAGCGCACGCCCGCGGCTGAGCCAGCGGTTAGTCCATCTCAAGTCGAATTGAATATGAAGTCGGCCCACCTAATTTGTTCAGCTGTTCTCGCGTTCTCTTGTGGTCAAATTGGTCGGTGATCTTGAGGGAGGCAAAAAAATAAAAAATAAAACTCCTACTTGAGTGCCAGATGGAAGGCCTTGGAGGGTCACTAGAGGCCGAATCAAGTTGGCGATAAGGTGTTTTATGATTCAACACTTTGGAATTATCATAATTAGAATGTTAATTTTGTTCATTTTAAATTAAAATTATTTTTCAAACGGTAGAAATTTGAAAAATGAAGAAAGTTCAAAACTATAAGTCACAGTGAGCTCCTACTAAACAAATTATAAATTGTTCTCACTTTTTGAGACAAACATAATTTTTTCTTCACAATACATCTCTACTCTATCTCTTCTTATTTTTTAAATATACTACTTTTTTCACTTTTTTGAATTTCCACGCCCGAACGCAAAATGATTTATAAAGTAGGACGGAGGGAACATCAACTTGTAATCTTAGAGTTTTTCTAGTTTATCCGAAGTTGTTTTTACTTTATGATTGCTAAGTTCAGTCTGTAAATAAAGGCCTCCCTAGGATTGAAGGAAAAAAAAATTTATTTCTACATTTTTTTCTGTGAAATTACACTAATTTCTATGAAATTTTTGTGAGATTTCTTTGAAAATTTTGCGTTTCAAAAGAGACCATAATGTTTTATGACTTTTTTTTATCGTTTCCATATTACCATGTCTACATACAACCTGATCAACAATTTGTAAAAAGTGCTTGAACAAAATGTTGGCTAACCGTAGAGTCTGGCAAAAGTTTCTTTGTTAAAATACTGGATCTTTTTCCAATTCACGTGGTCTGCTGCGAGCCTTGGGCTGTGCTGCGAGCCTTGGGCTGTGCTGCGCGTTGTCCTTAGCTTAGAGAGGAAGGATGACGGACAGATTAGGGCTGCGTGTCTGCCCGTCTGGATCGCCGCGTACGTTGATCGGGCCACGCACATTCCCTTTCATCTCTTAATTATTTCGAGGTTGCCGGCCGGACGTCAAATCAAAGACGAGCCTACCGATGCCGAGCACGTCTCAGCTGGTCCAGCGGTACTCAATACTGTGTCCCATTAATATTTGCAGAGATCTCTCACGCCGCGTGGTGATATAAAAGAAAATTAACATTTATGTCACACATCTTCAGATTTAAAGTAATTTGGTGATCTTTTTAAGAACACCATCTTTCACGCTTGGTTGTAGTTGTTAGTTTAAGTAGTGCTCGTGGGGTGTGTAAGGTGTGTGTTACAGTGCACGCGCGTATAAATACTACAGTTGTAATTAATATAAAAGATTAAAAAAAATTGAGCCTACCCTACATCGGTTTAAATTAAGGCCACAATCATCATGGCTCGCATCAGAGAGGTGGTCAAACTAGAAGTCAAACAATTTCGTGAAGATTTTTACATGCACTCAGTAATCAGCTGTCCTCCTGATTTGATCGACTCTTTTTTATCACAGAACAATGGAAATTTCGAAATCTCTTAGGAGTACTAGAACAGAAGAGAGAGAGAGAGAGAAAAAGAAGAATCGGAATCACGGAATGGACCAGAAGCTGTCGTCTTCTAGCATCAAGATCTCGTCAAGACCGTCCCAGATCTCCTCCCGGTCCTTCGCAGCCGGCCGTCCTCCTTGCTGCTGCCAGAGCTGCGCGGCTGGTGCCTGCGCCATGTGCACCGGCGACGCCGCGGTTAACCCGCAGTACTCATGGAGGCTCTGGGGCACCGGCTGCTGCGGCACCTGTATCGTCGCCCAGGAAGAGTAAGCCGACACGGCCGCGGCGTCCGCTGGGAAGTTGAGCTTGGCGCGCTGTCCCCGGAACTCGACCGCGGCGACGTCGTACGCGCGCGCGGCCTCCTCGGCGGTGTCGAACGTGCCAAGCCACTTGCGCGCGGCGCGGTGCGGGTCGCGGATCTCTGCCGCCCACTTGCCCCACGGCCGCCGCCGCACGCCCCTGTATCGGCTCCCCCTCGCCCCTCTCCTCCTACCCTGCTTGCCCACGCCACCAGCGACGACGACACGGCTCATGGACATGGACTCTCCGTCCTCGCTGTCGCTTCTCGAGCCGGTCGTAGCCGTGGCGTCTCCCGCGGAGAGCTCGCAGCCGGGGCACCCGTCCACGCCGCAACGCGCGCAGGCGGCCGGTGGAGCAGCGGCGACCTGGGGCTTCGTTTCGGCCAGTTCGTCCAACGTGGGCACGGCGGCGTCGCCGGACACGACGGAGATGAGCGCGCGAAGGAGGAGCGAGTTCGCCTGCTCCGTGTTGGGGAGCATGAACCCGCCGCGCTCAAGCCTTGGCGCCATGGACGGACGCGGTGGCGAGCTAGCGCGCGCTTGGTCGGTCGGCATCGCGAGAAAGCTGTGCGCGTACGCTGCGTCAACCCTCGTGCGGTGTGATGTGTGGTGATCTACTGATCCGCCGCTGGTGTTTCAGGCTGCATGCGTTAAGCGTTTTATATACTACACCGATGGCGCGCGAAGCACGCGGAATTTAAACGGTGGGCTTGGCTTGGCGCACGTTGTGATCGTGGTGGGATTGTGGGAACAGATGCACGCAGATATGATGAGGATTATACCAAATGGTTTTCTAATCTGTTCAGTTCACACATGTCTTATTATAATGTCCGATTTGGCGTTCTTATCTTGCGATTAGTGGGTTTCATGACGGGCTAAACGCACGTTATGTTCTAATTAAATCAAGTACATTTATGTCATTTCAATCATACGTCAGCAAGATCTTGGAAAGTTAGTTACTATTTCCGTCAAAATTGTTGTTTTTTATTACATTTTACTCACTCCGTTCTTTAATTGATGTCTTTGTTGACTTCTACAATTACTTTTGACCATTCGTCTTATTAAAAAATTATTCGAATATTTTGATTCAAATAACTCTAATGATAAACCAAATAATATTAAAATATATGAAATTTCTTATTTTTTAATAAGACGAATGATTAAAGTTAAATTTAGAAGTCAAGTACGACATCAATTAAAGAATGGATACATCAATTAAAAAATGGATAGAGTAGATATTATGATGGACAATCGTTTTTACTCAAAAAATCTAGAGAAATATAAGAAAAATAAATCATATTTAAATTATTTGTACTAATAAAATAATTCACAAAAAAAAAATTAAATAAGATGAATGTAAAAGGCATCTTCTAAAACTAAAAAAAAACTCAAATCGCTTAGATGGACAGTGCAAAGACGTTTTGTTCATAGTGTACGCAAAAGAGTAAATTTCAAGAAAACCAAAACTACTACGATTCTCATGACTCCAATGCCAGCCACTCCGGTTTGTGGGACAAAAGCCCCGTCGACATCTCACAAGATCTCACCTCTGATAATTTTTTCAACCGTGTGTCTTTTTGTTGGGGCCGTGTTTCAATTCCTCAATTTTTTAAAAAAATTTTTACGAAATTCTTTTTGAAATTTTCTGCGTTCCAACCGGGGCCTTAGTGACTGTGACGAAGCCTTTGACCACCGTCGAATAAACTAGGGCCAGGCCAACATCAGCGCGTGGTGCCGGCCCAGCACGCGTGTACTCCTACAGAAAAGACCCATCACGGGCTCAATTTAATAGTCGCGGTCCTGATCGTGTCCGCATCGTCGTAGAGATCGACGGACGGTGGGCTAAAGAGAACAGGTTTGGATGTGCACGGGTGTTGGTCTTGTCAGGTGGGCTGGACCGGCTGGTGGTCCTCGTCGCTTGTCACACCGACGTCAACCCGGTGACGCAAAAGGATCCGGCCAACTCGCAACAGTAACGTCACTTGTTTTTTCTTTTCTAAACATGCTAGGTCGGGCCTTTAAGTGTGAAGTTTCACATATGTCCATGGACAGGAGAATAATAGGGTCATTTAGTTCGATTAATAGGGTAAATTTCTTTGTTAAGCTTCGTTATACAGTAATTTTTCATTGATTTCACCGGAAACCATGGGGTCACCGACCCCAATGCCTCCATGTAGCTCCGCGCTCTATCCATGGACAAATTTGCTCGAATCTAGGTCATATTTAAATAAAAAGGGATAAGTGAATTCGAACACTACAATCTTCTAGAAGGTCTTAAGTTAAAACTCCTTAAAAATAAATTCAACTAAGAAGCCAGTAATAGGTGCGGATAAATTGTTGAAATAGATGTTTTTATTGTACGCCATTAATCATACAGAGTGTATCCTCGTCCTCATCACTTGTTTACGAATGATGAGGGCACGCATAGTAATCTTTGATAGAGACACATATTCTGTATCAACGATCAACGAAGTAAAAAAAGTCAGGTAAATCTGGGAGACCCTCCGTGCCGGAGGCAAAAATAATCCGTGTCAAATTCTCTTCCAAACGGCGTAGCCATCGCCGTGCGCCGCGACCTGGAAGCCTTCGGGAATGAGGTGCTCAACGTCGTATCTTGGTCCGAGTTTTGTGATGACCTTGCAATCGATCTCAGCGAGGTAAAGGTCGGCGTCAGCTTCGATGATGCGCAGCTCGCTCTCGGGGTGGATTCCATTGCGGTTCCTGATGGACACCAGGTGCGCGATCTCGTTCTTCAAGCCCCAGTCGAAGAAATGATCGTACAACTGTTGAAAGTAACAAATTAGCCCCAGCCGAAGAAATGATCGTTGTGACAGTTTAGAGCTCGGAACAGAGAATAGATAACTCACGATGCAGGGGTTCCCAGGGTGCGTGAGGATGTAGGCGTAGCCCTGCATGACCTTATCGGCGGGGAACGGCCACATGTGCTGCGTCGAGCCGGTGTCGTGGTTGTCGATGAAGGTCACGGCCTTGGCGGGCCACCACCCAATCATGCCCGGCGCCTTGCCATCGCTTCCGCGAAGACGCCACAGTTCACCATCAACGTCGACGTTGAGGATGCCCTTGGTGGTGAAGTCGAACGTCGTCGCAGGTCCAGAACGCCCCACACGGTCCACCCAGTTAACCAACTCCTGCCGGTGCGCGTTCTGATCGTAGTTTGGCTTGCCGTCCCCACCGTACGCCAGCGACGTCCATATCTCGGCCACGGCCAAGCTGGGCTCGGTGTTGTCGATGTATACCTTGGCGACGTCGGCGGAGTATCCCTTGGCGAAGTCGAGGCGCCAGGCGTAGAAGCCGACGTCCGTCTTGAGCCAGTTGAGCCAGCCGATGAGCTCTCGCTGGACGCGCGGGGTGAGGTGGTCGACGTCTGGAGCGCCGCCGCAGTCGGCGCCGGTGTCGGGGTTGCCCGTGCCGTCGGCGTACGGCCGGTCGTCGCGGCAGATCATGTGGGGCCCCAGTCGAGGCGGGAGTCGGGCGTGCCGCCCTCGAACATGCAGTAGATGCCGCGGCCGTCTTGGTGCTCCGCCGTGCGGTGGTTGATCACGATGTCGGCGATGACCTTGACGCCCTTCGCGTGGAACGCCTCGATCAGGGACTTGAGCTGCGCCTTGTTGCCGTACATGGACGCGTCCAGATCGTACAGCCGCCCTGGCATGTAGCCTGCAGGAGATGTGCACTCACAGGTTACCACATGTATGCAGCGCGCCAAAGTACAGTTAATACAGGTAAGGCAACGTCGTAGTCTGGACGGAGAGAACAGAGCACCTTGTTCGGCGACAGAGTGCGATGGCGGCGGGAGCCAGACGTGGGTGATGCCTGCGTCGGCGATGTCTTCGACCTTCATCAGCAAGTTGTACCATCCTCCGTTCTGCTTCCACGACTCCCAGTTGAAGCCCTGATCACGAAACGTGGGAAACTCAAAACTCAATACTTGTGCACAAAGACAATAAGATACAAACCATAACCAGTACTTCTATGACGAACGTACAAAGACAATACGCTGTTACCTGAAAAAGGATTTGACCAGCCGCCAAGTCCGACGCCAGGCCAAGAAAGACGACGAGCACGGCCACTGATAAGAGCCTGTTCGCCATATTGGTCACTATCGCAAGAGTTCAAGTGTGAAGATGATAGCTGGATGGAGATAGCAGCTGTGTCTGATCTGGTACTTATAGGCGAGCATGGCAGACTGCCTGCGCTCCACTTGCAACTTTCCGCGGTGGCGCGGTTGAGCTCCGGCGTTGCTTTTGAGAAAGTGGACGAACAAATGCCCGCCGCCGGCCGGAGTTTGTTATCGGCCGGTGAGCCCGTAGGCGATTTAATGGCCAATGACGAGGCTCAACAGATTATGGCAGGACCAGTCAATAAGAGTGTTTGTCACTCTGATGATGCAGATATCATGAGCAATCTCGAAGTGTTGACTTGATGCGAAGATGTTCAGTAATACACAGCATCGAGTGTGAGAAAGATGCAAGTGCGAAGCAATGGCGTTTGCTCCTTCTCGATATCCAGCAGCGACGATGCCTGAATACCGTAATCAGAATACGTGATCACTAATCAGCAGCGAATTGCAAACAACAAGAATATACGGGAATATGAACATTCAGAGCTTCATGAAAATGGAGACGAGATCATCCGGCCCAAGCAAGGCGATGTCAATTTGCACAGCCGATGAACTACAACAGAGGAGAGATGGCTCTGCAGTCATCTTCTCTTGTTAAGGAATGGATGGACCTGCAACTACTGAATGCCGTCAGAACGATGGCCGACGCCACTGTATTCTCTTCATAAACGTGTACTCCGTATGTATTTTTCCAGTAAAAAATGTATACGTTCCCTTTTTACCTGTGAAGATATATTAATACTTTCATATTGCAAATAAAGGATATGATGCGTCTCTCGAGGCGGAAAATGCTAGCCATGACATTCAGGCCAAGAAAATATTCAGCAAACATCCTGAACCACTCCTTGGAGAACACGAGTGATCCACTTCGATTTCCTGACGAGGATAAGGTGGGGCACCGCGAAATTTCTCCAAACTGAATTTGGTTGGTATTCCAAGGGAACTAAATGTTCAGCATTGCCCTGCAGTTGCAACTCTCCGCATCCCACAAGCTTCTTGTACAAGCACACGCCATTGCCTAGCCAGTAGCCTTGATTGGCTGATAAGTCGTTAGAATGAGCGAAAGATATGTGCATTTCAAAAGGGAGGATTCATGCTGACGGAGACGATAGACATTGCATGGCTACTTCCAAGCCCGTTTCACAAATCACAAAAGGGATGAAGAGGGGGAAAGAAAAGAAAAGCCATGAAGTGCGAAGGATGCAGACGCGGGGAATCGAACCCCGTGCCTCTCTCGCATGACCATATGAGCTACGTCCCCAAACATGTTATTGGCGCAACAAAGGTTGCTATATTTATACTGTTAAATTTATGCCCTTGCTTGAAGCCGGTGTCAATTTTTACCGGTACATCACTTCAAACGTAAATGCGCATGGCTCACCGCCCAATAACGAACTTGATCCAGCACCGTCTATCAACTGGCCCAAAAGCAACGTCGACACATGACCAAAACGACGTGCGAGTTGAACACCAGCATGGACTTGCTCCCTTTAGTCCGCTATAAGTACCAGCCAGTCACGCTGGCTGCTCCCACACATCTCAACTGTTCCAAACCTCAAGTGCTAAACAGCAGGAGCAACATGGAGAGCAAAAGCACGCGCTTGTTCTTCTTCCTCGTGCTCCTTGGAGTGTCCTCCAATTTGGCGCTCGGCCAGGTCCTATTTCAGGTACGGAAGACAGATCGACACCGAGTCCGACAGCAACCATGTTTCGGTTTTTCTTTGGGATAATACCCAATTTCATCTTTAAACTATCGTCAAAAGCTCAATTTCGTGCTTTCAAAAGGTTCAATTTAGTCCCTAAATTTTGATTCGAGCCCAATTTCATCCCTCGACTGATATGGCTACACATGTGGCATGCCACATCAACACTTGTCATGCCATGTCAGCTTCAATTTTATAATATAGTTTCAAATCAATTTTTCTCAAACTATTACTTTATTTTTAATCCCATTTTGAACCATTATATTTCCTAACATTACTGCAAAAAATTCTACATTGATTTTTTTATATTTATATTTAAAAAAATAAATAATTTTGACATATCTTAATATGTTCAAAATCAATAATTTAAACATATTATATATTTCTGACATCTATATAGACCTTTTTATTTTTTTAACAAAATTGAATATTAACGCAATCCAAATTTAGGAAACACCATTTTGTTAACGAAATCGAAAATTTGAAAATTCATATATTTGAGGGTTTTTTTAAATTTTAAAATACCAAAATATATTAACTTATGATGTATAAATATTTTCACATTTGATTCACAATGTACATGTAGTATTTTGTGTTGTTGCATTAATTCTAAGAAACACGATGGCTCAAACGGATAAAAAACAGAGCTACGATTTGATAAAAAAATCTATTTAAGTTTCAAAATCTAAAATTTAGGTTGACGTGGCGTGTCATTTGCTGATGTGGAATGCCACATATGTAGCCACGAGAGATGAAATTGAGCTTCGAATCAAAATTCAGAGACTAAATTTGATCTTTTAAAGTTGAAGGATGAAATTGAGCTTTTAACGATAGTTTAGGGATGAAATTGGCTATTATCACTTTTTCTTTGGTACCTTATCTTCTGTCTCGTTGCAATGTTCAGATTTTGACTTGCTCACTGTTCATGTGCGTTGTTGCGGCAGGGCTTCAACTGGGAGTCGTGGAAGCAGAATGGAGGGTGGTACAACTTGCTGATGGGCAAGGTGGAGGACATCGCGGCCGCCGGCATCACGCACGTCTGGCTCCCTCCGCCGTCTCACTCTGTCGCCGAGCAAGGTGATCTGTCTGCTCCGTCCTGCAACATTGCGTTATCTGCAGTATGCATGCCAAGCGTGTGCTAACATGTGGGTGCATCTACGCGCGCAGGCTATATGCCGGGGCGACTGTACGATCTGGACGCGTCCAAGTACGGCAATGAGGCGCAACTTAAGTCCCTAATCGAGGCGTTCCACAACAAGAGCGTCAAGGTCATCGCCGACATCGTGATCAACCACCGCACGGCGGAGCACCAGGACGGCCGCGGCATCTACTGCATGTTCGAGGGCGGCTCGCCCGACTCCCGCCTCAACTGGGGTCCCCACATGATCTGCCGCGACTCAAGCCGTACGCCGACGGCACGGGCAACCCCGACACCGGCGCCGACTTCGGCGGCGCTCCGGACGTCGACCACCTCAACCCGCGCGTCCAGCAGGAGCTCATCGGCTGGCTCAACTGGCTAAAGACCGACATCGGCTTCGACGCCTGGCGCCTCGACTTCGCCAAGGGGTACTCTGCCGACGTCGCCAAGATATACATCGACAACACCAAGCCCAGCTTCGCCGTCGCCGAGATATGGACGTCGCTGGCGTACGGTGGGGATGGTAAGCCGAACTACGACCAGAACGCGCACCGGCAGGAGTTGGTTAACTGGGTGGACCGTGTGGGCCGTTCTGGACCTGCCACGACGTTCGACTTCACCACCAAGGGCATCCTCAACGTCGCCGTTGATGGTGAACTGTGGCGTCTGCGCGGAAGCGATGGCAAGGCGCCGGGCATGATTGGGTGGTGGCCTGCCAAGGCCGTGACCTTCATTGACAACCACGACACCGGCTCGACGCAGCACATGTGGCCTTTCCCGTCCGATAAGGTCATGCAGGGCTACGCCTACATCCTCACGCACCCTGGGAACCCATGCTTGGTGAGTTATTTTGTATCCTCCATGGTCTCGGTTCTAAACTGCCGCGAGTGGTATTGTACAACTGATGAAAAATTGTGACTTTTCCCGCAGTTCTACGATCATTTCTTCGACTGGGGCCTGAAGAACGAGATCGAGCACCTGGTGTCCATCAGGAACCGCCACGGGATCCACCCCGAGAGCGAGCTGCGCATCATCGAAGCTGACGCCGACCTTTACCTCGCTGAGATCGATGGCAAGATCATCACAAAGATCGGCACAAGATACGACGTTGGGCGCCTCATCCCCGACGGCTTCCAGGTCGTGGCGCACGGCGATGGCTACGCTGTCTGGGAGAAAATCTGAGATACATTTGTGCCCCCGGTGCAAAGAGTATTGGTCATTAGCTGATACGGGATACCTTATACTGTTATACTTACAACCTGTATTAGTCTTTATTTTAAAATTGTTCATGTAAAGGGCTAACTTCATCCATGAAACGAGTGCGGATGAAGGACATACATTTGTACGGTTTGACAAGTGTAACGACTTAATAAAAATTTGACACCTTTATGGTCCATGAGTTATAAGGCAAATTTTAATATACACCTAAATCAATATAAACAGTCTGTTTGACAGTTTGAGTAAAACTCGAGGGTTAATTTATTTTTTACATACTAGGTGGTAAAAGTTCAATTTGGAAAGTAATTTACCTTTTTAAAACTAACTCATGCAATTATTTTTAGAAAAAACTCCTATGGCTATTTTGGAAAGTAGGCTGTGATAAATTTATATCATTTATATATATTTTAAGAAAATTAATAGCTAAGATTAAATTCTTAGCTTACCTCCTAAAAATTAAGCCAACAACATTTGGTCTACCTCGACAATTGGCTCTGTTATAAATTCACCATTTTGAAAAGTGAATGTACAACGATATGTTTTACCAATAAAAATTTCCGAATGTTGCAATGGCTTCTTTTTTTTAAAAAAAAGTTGCAACGGCTGCAACATTAAGGAATTATTATTGGTAAAATGCATAAAGAGAACGGTTTTTTGTAAGCATTGGGGCGTGTGCCCACCTTAATTTGGCCCTGGGCCTCATGGATCATGCTATTCGCTCTGATGATTCGTGTGGATTGTGCGGCCATGTCAATGCAAGGGGAGGCAATGAGCAGTTTCTATAGGTCTGCAACTCTGCATTGCAGGGACCATCGTGTTATACTTTATTTATCATCATTCTCTGTAACGTGAATTGGAAAACTCTGTGCTACACCAACACCAAAAGGAATCGTGGAACATTTAACCATGCCATGGAAGAAGGCATGGTCTACTTTACAGCAAACGCCCGGTAACTCAACTCGGAGTCGGAGTCAAAGAACGAAGATCACCGGAACAGCCGCAGCCGGTGCTTGCTCCTACTCCTCATCCTCCTCCCTCTCCCTCGGCACGGCCCCAAACTTCTCCACCAGGAGATTGGCGACGATCGGCACCAGGTCGTCGCACGGGACGGACTTCTTGTACACGTCCGTCAGGTGCGAGTCGCTGCCGACGCGGCCGCCGACGAAGATGTCCGCCGCCTCGACGATCTTGCCGTTGCTGTCCTTGGTGAGGCACCCCATGAAACCGATGTCCGCCACCTGCACCTGGCCGCAGCTGTTGGGGCATCCGGTCCAGTGCATGCGCACCGGGCGGGGCACCGACACGCGCTTCTCCACCTCCTCGGTTACCCTGAGCGCCCGCATCTTGGTCTCGATGATGGCCTGCCCGCAGAACTGGTTGCCCGTGCACGCCACCAGGCCCTTGAACAGCAGCGACGGCTGCGGCGAGAATTTCTGCAGCAGCGGCTCGGCGAGCAGCGCGTCGAGCTTCTCGTTCCTGACGTTAGGGAGGACGATGTTCTGCTCCACCGTGAGCCGGAGCTCGCCGGAGCCGTACTCGTCGGCGAGGCGCGCGAACTCGAACATGTCCGCGGCCTGCACCCGGCCGACGGGCACGTGCAGGCCGACGTAGGACAGGCCTTCCTGCTTCTGCGGGTGCACGCCGAGGTAGTCCCGCCTCTGCCAGCTCTTGTGGATGAGGTCCTCCGGCGCGGCGCGCTCCAGTACCCCGTTCGGCATCCTCTTCTCTACCTCCGACCGGAATGCTTCCATCCCCTGATTCAATGCAAAAGTCGTTCGTGTCAAAGAGATTCGAATTAAGGGTCATTTGACAGAGCTGTCGGCTTCTAATTCTCAGATAAAATCAGAAGGGCTCTATCAAATGTTGAAAATATTTTTTTAAAAAAGTGATTCTTATTTGATTCTGTGAAGTGATTTTTTAAAATAAATTTAGAGGCTGAGAGCTGGAAAAAAAAGTAACTTCTACTACTGATTCTATGAATTGATTCTCTATCATGTCTAAAAGTTTATTCTAGAGAATCAAAATAAATTACTTTTAGTCATAGAATCAACTAACAGAAGAATCAGAAAAATAAAGAGTAAAGAGTGAATTCAGAGAATAAGAGCTAGAAGCTCCCTCGAAGAAACACTAAGCGAAGCATTGTTGACAAGAGCGGAGCTTACTTACGAGTTCATCGATGAGCCACATCATGCGCGTCTTCTGCCGGTTGCCCCTGGAGCCAAGGTCCCTGTACGCCTCGAGAACGGCCCTGCACGCGGGGATGATGTCGTCCCCGGCGACCCAGGCGTCGAGCGGCAGCGCCTCGCCCCACCTCTTGGGGCTGATGAACCCGCCCACCAGCAGGTTGAATCCAAACTTGCCGTCCTTGACCGCCGGCATGTAGGCCAGGTCGTTGATGTGCGGGTGCTCGTACAGATCGTGAGTGCCGACCACGCAGACGTTCCATTTCCTCGGCCTGTCAGCACAGCCACGACAACGTGTCAAAGAGGCATCACTTGATAGATACGTACTTCGATATTGCAGTGATGATCCCAACGAGGGAGGGAGTGAAAGAGACTCACAGGTTGGTGACATCCGGGTTCCCCTGCGAGTTGTTGGTTATGAAGGAGGAGAGCAGGTTGGTGTAAGGGCGCGTGTCCACGATCTCGTCGGGGTCGATGCCGGCGAGCGGGTTCCCGACGGGGTTGCGCACGTTGTCCATGCCGCTCTGCAGGCTGGTGAGGCCGACGGCGCGGAGCCCGTCGAGGATGGCCGGCACGTCGGGGAGCGTGACGCCGCGGATCTGCCAGTTCTGCCGGGTGGTCACGTCGGCGCACCCGTTCTCGCCGTACGCCTCGATCACGCTCGCCAGGTACCGGGTCTGCTCGCTCGTCGTCACGCCGTTCGGCAGCTTCAGCCGCATCATGAAGCGACCGTCTGCACATGGACCGACCAGCCATTAGCATGGTTTCGGGTCAACGTCTCGCTCTCGGAGTGAACCCGATTAGAATTCAGAAACGTCTGTCTGTTGCGTGAAGAATCAAGGAATGGTCTCACAAAGATACTGGCAAAGCATTGTTCCTGATGCAAGTATATTCAGGTTCTGTAAAAGCTACAATTTCAGGTCCGAATGTCACATTTGACACCATGCAATATACTACTACTAAGATTCGTCAGTATACGTATCATGTTTGAACAACTATACACATTGAGTTGTTTATCAAGGGACGGAGTGGACCGCAAGGAAAAATATTAAGAAAACACTTCCCTCGCGTTGAGAGTCAGTATGTGGCGTTTCGTTTGAACTACTCGGGTATTTGACCTTTTGGCCCTTCAGTTATATTTTAGTGCAAGAAATCCCAGTCTATATATAAGACTATCGCAGCCAATCCCTTGATTCCACCAAGAACTTTTCCAGACTTACCAGAAAAGTCTACGCAAGCCTCCTTTTCTTTTCCATTCCCTCTTTGGCTATCAGCGCTCAGTTGGGACATGGAGTAGAAAATTCTCTTCATTTTCTATTTTGCAACTCAAAATTCGAGTAACTTTTTTGGAGACACTTTCACATAGATTACTACTCTCTCTAAGTGCACTGATGCTGCTGAGACTATAATTGAGTGCCTGTGTTAGATGCTAGTATTATGTGGAGTCCCTTCCAAAGAAAACGTTTTGGAGACATGTATAGCAAGAACAGAGTAGCGAAACAGAGCATTAGCAGTAAGCAATGGAGAAGCATTGCGTTGGGTGCAGAGGTGGGGACGTACACTGGTGCTTGCGGCGGTGGAAGAGGCCGAGCCACTTGAGCCGGACGTCGACGTCGTCCTTGGAGAGCTTGTTGGCGTCGATCTCCTCCATGGGCACCTTGGCGAGCTCCTTGATGCCGTCCTCGATGAACAGCCCCATGGGCTCCTTCTCCAGCTTCACCTTCTCCTGCGGGTTCAGCCCCGTCCGGAACTTCTCCTTGAGCACCCAGTACCCGCCGTCCCGCTGCTCCACCCTCGGCTCCAGCCGCTCCGCCGAGACGGCCGGCGAGGACGGCGACGACGAAGACGGCACGGTGACGGCCTGGCACTGCGCGGGGCGGGCCGCGCGGCCGGGGCGCCGGAGAGACGATGACTTCGCGTGTGCGGAGGGCGGGAGGAAGCGCTGCAGGGACGCGGAGGAGGCCATGGCTGGTTGGGGTGGCAGCTCTGGGAGGGGTCCTGCTGTGCGTTGGCGGTCGCCGGGGTGGCCATCGTTGGCGAGCGTGTGGTTGTTTATCGTGGGGCGGGAGGGGGCGCTCAGCGCAGTTTGTTGGCCCTTGGGGCGTTCAAGAGGGCAGATCCGGCGCGAAATGGCAGCCACCGGATGCAGAATTACCGACGTGCCCACGTCCCCTGGGTACGGCTCTCCGACGACCTGTTTTGGCGTGTGAATAGACTACTCCATCCAGTCGAGGGGGACAGAGCTGCTTGCGCGCATTGCCATCCAAGAGCCGGGCAGTTTGGTAATCTCGCAGCGGCAGCTCAGGTACGCGGCTAACAGGTGGGGGAGGTCACACCTAAGAAAAGCTCGTGGATTTTAGTTAAAAGCATAACCGAGCAATCAGATCGACGTCACAAACACCACCGTCCTACAGCTTAAAGAAGTCAGCAGGGGCCATATGAATTGAGGCAGCGAAGCGGGCGAGTCTAGATACACCGCTGCGGCAAAACGCGCCCCATGAACCGTCTCAAGGGCCGGTCTTGCTCGTCGGCGAGACGCCCGTGCACGGATCCGCGGTCGCCGGCGGGGAGCCGTGCCCTGGCTTCTCTCTGCCCGGCAGAACGGCAAGGAGCAGCGTGAAACTGACGTGCGGGTGCTCGCACTATCTGAAAATGCTTCGTTGATGTTTGCTAATATCTGATTCTGATTGAATAATATGATAATTAGATAATGGTTTCTGACCTTTTTTTTTGTCGAGCAGATGGTTTTTGGTCGGCAGTTCAGGCGGTACCATTCCGGAAGAGCAACAACGACCAAGGTGCAACAGATAACGATGCCTCCGGCCTGGCTTCAGCGGCCGTACGTCTCAGGCCACACGCCGCGGGCCTTGTCCTTTGAGGCGTGTCCAAGGGTGGAGTGACTATCGTGATGTGCCAGGCAGCGCGCGCCTCTTCGAAGACGCCCGGGGCCGTGCCTACGCCACGCGAACCTGCAGTAGGCAGCAAAGGTACCGAGTGAACGCCCTCGTTTTCGTTAGGATCCCAGCCTCTGCATTTTATAATCTGAAGCCCGTTTAGAACGGAGAATTTTTTTAAATTTTTTTATTTTTTTATGAAATTGAACTGATTTCTGTAAAATTTCTATAAAATTTCTGTGGTCGACCTGAATTTGAAAGTATTTGTGGGAGGATTCACCGACTTGTAGTTCGCTGCCATTGCATTCAGCAGAAACAAACGCACAATCCGCTCCCCTGTGGCTATGAGGTTGATGCAGGTTTGAGCCCGGCTGGTGAGTCCTTTTTACCGATCTTTACACGATTGAAAGTGTAGGGATCACATACTAGTATATTTTTCAAGCCCCCATGAATTTGAACAAACGCAAAATCACCGCATATTAACGCCATGTGGGCAAAATCAATTTCACATAAATATTACAGTGAAACATTTTTAATGAGCATCTACTTCAGTAATCTTGTCTCCTGCGGAAATGCCTAAGAATGAAACTATCAGCATACAATGGGTACTTTTTTCGGATGAGACCTTTGATGCACTTCCAGAACGAAAAATCAACTTGCTCTCCGTCCTTCCTAGCTATGAATAAACACCTGGAGTTTTCAAATTCTGGGTGTAATCCTACCTGCAAAATGGTATTAAATGTTACTTTTCAGACACATCAAAAGAACAAGGTGAAACTTATGAACGGTATTTTTAACACATGACACATAGATGCTCGTACTTGGAAGTTCAGAACTACACTCATAACACATGGAAGTCAACCAGACAAAGTCTTGAACTATATCACAAAAATTAATTAGGGTATCTGTTTGGAATATAGAAAAAGTATTCTGATATTTGCTGGGAATCCTGGCATCATGTGACATCAGAACACTAAGTTGACATAAGCTAGTATATCAACTTGTTTAAATATATCTACTGAAAACAAAAGCTTAAGACATTAATGACATGATAAAATATAGAGAAGACCTTATAGTTAAAAAACATTCCTTGTGCAGAAGGATGATAACTAGAATTATTTACTCTGTTCAATGATAAGTACACTAAGGACAACATACCGTGATGTAGTCGATACCACACCCAATTTTTTTCTCATATTGTGGATGATATGGAAGCAACCGTTCCAGAATTTCCTTTTCATGTTCAGGACTCAGCCGATCACCACTTTCATACCTGCATCATTTTTAAAGAACAGTCTGTAATTAAAATATATACTGCAAGTGGCAGCAACTAGCTTAGGTATGAAAAACTACTGATAGTGGAATCTGGATGCACATAAGAAAACCTAAACAAACTTTAAATGTATATGCTAATCTTTTTTGTATAGTCAGATATGTTTCAATATTGGATCTTGCTTACTCTTAGATGATTTAGGAAGCACATGGCAGGCATAATAGGTTAACCCTAAACAAACTACCATTGTATAAAGTTAATTATTCCTGTGGTCCCTATGAGGTATGGCACAGCAAAAATATGCCACGTCTCACATGGGAAGTTATTGTACTAAATACCATAATAAATTAATCAAACATACAAGATGGAGCATATAAGAATAGAAAAAGTTTCAACAACAATATCATGTTCTGCACGATTTGTGAGGACACACTTTTTACGCAATACTTGCCATATGTCATGTGAAACTATCTTAAAACTTTCAACTTGGTTCTTATATAATGGATAAATGAACTGCAAAGCACTGCTATGGAACAACACTAGAAGCATGGTATCTTAGCGAACATCACGACCTACTTGGGTGCCTAATCATTCCATTTGAATGGCCCAGCACTGTAGGATACCTCTTTTGTGTGTAAGGGAAAGCATCAGTAATTCAGCATGATACGTTATTGATTAGATATTTTAGTAGCTGTGCTGTTTTAGTGACAAGGAATCATCATTTTCAGTTAAGTCATGCAAGAATAAATGTTAGTTCCATTAGGTATTCCTTGCATTCTCACAACTGGCTGACACCGTTCTTCCAAGCAAGCATATATGGATATGGGTCTTTTGTCCAAAAGAGGGAATAAAAATTGGAAGTGATGATCAAAACTAATTGCTTTCAAACGCTAAAACATCATTTGCATCATCTTGGTGCTGGTTTGGGTGGTGTTTGTATCAAAGGTTTTTCATCATCTTAGCATAAAGAAACTCAGCACGCCTTTGTGTTTCTGAAAAAAAAAACTTCTGTGAAGGCCTATTTTCACTTCTCAGACCTTTGTAGTTGACTGTGTTGCACCCCCCAAGTGAGATAAAGAGTGATCAATCCAATTATGCCTTCATCAATGCTAATGGGCCTGGTGATTCACATTGCAGTCTCATGTACTACTATCTAAATTTAATCTATCACAAAATCTGTTTCACGAATTGCGTTTGGCTACGTGGACAGCCAAATAGAAAATCATTCAAATGATACCAGTCCTCAATTTACTCTGAATGTCTAATTTCAAGATGGATTCCTAATCCTATTGTAGTCGACAAAGTACGATACGAGAAGAAGAAGAAAGGGTTGCGTACTTGCCGGAGTGAAGGATCATTCGCACGAAACCAACGAGCGGCACGGTGTCCTCGAGGATAAGGTCCTCCCAGTCCACCCAGTCCCTCTTCGGCACCTTCGAGGGCGCCTCTACTTCTCCCGACCCATCAAACGAGTTCTCCGCGTCGCTCTCCGTCTCCTCCACCTCCTCCACAACAGGCGCTGTCGTCGTCACCTCCGGCCGCCGCAGGATCGCCGCCGGGTCGAGCGGCGCCGCGCTCTGCTCGCGCGCCCTCACCGCGGCTACCGCGAGGCCAAGCCCACGCCTTCGGCCTCGGAGGGCCAGGACGAAGGTCCCGGCCAGGTGGGGCCCGGGGAGGAGGAGGCGAGGGCATGCGGCGGCGGGCGCGGCCACGGCCACGGCCATGGTGTGCGCGCGCGGCGAGGGGAGGTGCATGCGTGGATAGGCGCGTCGTGTGGCTCCGTGGCCTGGTGTGACCAGGACGGGAGCGAGCGGCGAGAACCAGGCCTTGCTGTTGTCGTGCTCGCCGGGCGACGGTGAGAGGAACCGATCAGATTTCCGCCCCAAGTCGTCCGGGCTTTGAGATTATGGACCAAAAAGCCCATGCCCTTAGCTTCGCCGGGCTGGCTGAACAGCTTCACGGAGGCCCATACGCGCTCCACCAACTGACCCACCTAGAGAGAAGCCCGCGCGCATGGAAGGCCCGGAACTCTGCCCGCAGATCGCCATCAGTCCGGACAGGAGTCGCCGGTCATAAAAAATCATGAGCATTCATTCATTCAACCTTCGGCGAAACGAAAGGCTGGAGGCAATCATGAACACAGTTCGAATCGAGGTGACCTCGACAGCATCACAGAGGAATCTCGCTGTTCATCCCTGCGCGCGCAATCATGAACCACGGCCCGGGAGATGTAAACAAAACAAAGAGCAGGCAATGACAAAAAACAAATCATCACCAGATCAAGCGATCGATCCGCCGGGTAGAGCGACCGACATGTTGGTGCTCGAGACCGTAACCTAGTGGAGCGCAATCCTTTATTTCGATGTACTTGTCGGGATCACGTAGTCCGGGTACCTAACAGATCGCTCCAACGAGAGAAAGTCGAGGGTCGAATGACACGGGCTCCGACCCCTCCGCGACGACCTACGACGGCTATCGCATAGCCGCGCAAGGACGCGAAGACCCCGGATCCTGAGGATAACACCCGGGAGCGACCCCCAGAAGGCAGGTACCGCGTTATGGTACATTTACTTCGGGGACCAGCTGCCATCCGTCCCGACGAGACAGGACGAGGTTCACTACGGCGACACTCCAGCAGAAAGCTGCGACGACTGTCAGACACGATGGGACAGCACTGTAGCTAGCACAGTAGCGCCGGACAGGTATCACGGTACCCGCCGACATGCTCGACGTGACGGGTCATGACCGCGCCTGGACGGAACGAAGTGATGTCGACAACGACGGGTGGGTCCACCTGTCGGCGAGACGGCAGGATTTCGTAGGACCCATTACATGTAACCTCAGGGCTCTCTCTATATAAAGGGAAGCCCGGGGAGCGATAAAAGAGAGAGGTGAAACAACACACCAAACAGACCCCGATTTTCCCACACCCAGGGTCCTCCCGCGAAGAGAGGCCCCCGTCTTGTAACATTATCCTCGAGATAATCCGCTCTCTGGACGTAGGGTATTACACCATCCGGGTGGCCCGAACCAGGTCAAAAATCCCCTTGAGTCTATCTCAGATTAGGCCATATCGAATCTGAAGGCACACCTTCCCTCACGACCGTATATTTACTGTGCCGGTGATCAGAACGCCGACAGTACTAAAACCAAGATAATTGCCGAGCGCTGTGGTTCGCCCGTCTGGCCGGCCCGGGCCATCTACCCATCCACGACTCCACCGCTCCCCGTGCGTGATGTCGGCGTATGCCCTGATCCGTGCCGGTGCCTGCCGACTTGTGCTGGTCCGTGACGGAACTGGAACCCCGGCGGCATCGTCCCGCGCGGTGGCGGTGCGGGGACGTCGAGTCGGTGCACGAGGCCCCACAGTCGTGGCGGCCGTTCCAACAAAAAGAACGGCACCATGTAGAAGGATCGGAGTCGTGTGCAGCGTACTGCTCAAGTCATGCTTCTCCATTAGTTCCCCGTTACCAGTGGTTAAACGAATCACATCGTTGCTACTGTATCGTGGCACGTACAGGCAAGCAGGCGACGTGGACTTTGGACCATGACATGGTCGGTATAGCTCATAGCTTTGCTCTCCCCCCGTGTCCAGGCCGGCTAGAGATTTGGTTAGGCAGAAAGAAAAATAACGATAAGAGCATAAGCGTATCTTCACCTGCCAATCGCACGAGATCTTTCCGACTAACACCCACCATTAGAAGACGCAATTATTGAAACGTGATGTTGTCGTTCCAATTGTGCTTGATCTTATTAGTAGTTTTTTCTAGTACTTTTTTTTAACACACCCACCATTGGCGTCTGTAACTAGCTTGGCCGCGGAGACGACGATCGAGTGCGAAGACAAGTTGCCGATCGTTATATACTGCTCACGGGCAATTTTATACTGGCTGCTGGACGGAAGGCTATGATGTAGTACTCCGTAATATGGAGTCGGAGGCAGCCCAAGGAATTCTTAGATCGAACCGTCCGTGATTTTCTCGTGGCCATCCGGGTCTTATCGATCGGGTATCTGAAAAGTAGCCACCCCAGATTTCCGGAGAACTTCAGTTGCGTTTCATGTTCAAGCCAGGCAAACGTGCCGTGCAATTTTTGGTATGCAACTGCTCACGGCACGCTAGAGATTTCGTGTTCTGCTCTACCGCTCCAGGCAAGTTTCGTTCCATCACACTATCGGGACATGCATGCCACTACTTCTACCTGCCCAAATCTGCCCATGGCTTTGTGCTTAGAAGTAGTGGCTAGCGTTACGGCCTGCTTCAATCCAAAGGAAACGTCGTCAGATGTTGAGATTTTAAAAGGCTAGCGTTACGGCCTGCTTCAATCCAAAGCTGCCGTATTCCAGCTTGGTAATGCTTGCAACCCGTGGCAGAGTTTACAACAAGTGGACGCCATCCCCATCCGTCTTGCGCAAATCATTAGCCGCATCCCTAATCGTGATTCATAAGTCATGAATCTTGGAGATGGAGACGAGATACTGCTATGTTGCTTGTGTGGTCTGAATCTCCCTTTCCTTTATACGTTCTCCTGTATACAAATCTTAATAACTGTTTCATGAAATAAAAAAATTCAAAATTAACTTAAATCAGGGCACATGATTATGTAGAACGACCTGCTGATATTTTCGCGGTAAAGTCCAAGCATATATGGTGGGGGATTGTCATTAATGGTGAGGATGTGGTAAGAACTTGGTACGGAGTACGTCTCATGCAGTCGTCGATCGATTGATCCACTCTCTCAGAGCAAGTCTCAACTCAAATGATCACGTCTCTAGATAATAAGTTGTTGATCTTGTCGCTATTCCACTTACGGATTTACCAACCGACCTTTAATTTTTGTTGACTTAATTGTGTACCACTATAATCAATTCATTGTTATTGTCTCTATTCCAAAATATAAATATTTTTTGTTTGATTGAAGTCAAATTATTTTACTTTTTACTAATAATATCTTGAAAGTTAAAAAAAATAATATCAAAGATTATATATTATGAAAAATTATTTTATGATAATCTAGTAACATAATTTATATACGTTAAAACATCATGAATTTTCCAATACTAACGGTCAAAGTTAAAAACATTTGATTTTGAATAAATTTAAAAATACTTATATTTTGTAACTCTGTGTTCATTTTTATTTGATGTGACACTTGATTTTCTTTTCGTAACATAAAAAATTTTCTCAAACGACCAGAGATTCAAACAGCCGATTCAAAAAATGACATGTATAACAGAAATAAGTTACTCCTACAGAGTAAAATTTCAGTCCGCCATTTTCTCGCTCCGGGACTCTGCCCCGTGACCGGAATGAATGCGCATAATAACCACCCTTCCAATTTCAAAAACCCACCGTTCGATTACCTGTACCGGTATGCCAAACCCCAGGGCTATATATACGCGTGTGTATACGTCGGCAGACGTCACACGGATGACCGTGCCCGCATCCGCTGGATAAAATCCGGCGCGGCCGCCTCTCCTCGGCCTCCTCCTCCAAGTTCTCTTCTCAAATCCCCCCTTCGCCTTGCGAGGGGGCGGAGGGAAGGGGCATGGACAAGGCGGGGCGCCAGCTTATCGGCGGCGGCGGCGGGATGAGGAGGGCCGGCCCTGCGGCGCCACCGCGAGGGCTGCTGAAGCAGAACTCGTGGTCGCCAGACATCGAGCGCGACGAGGCGTGGGAGCGGCGGCGGCGCGGGATCGCGTCCGGTGGGTCGGGGCTGCGCCGCGTCCGGAGCGTCACGGACGACGACCTCGAGGAGCTCCGCGGGTGCATCGATCTGGGCTTCGGGTTCGAGCCGTCCGCCGGCTGCGCGGCGTGCGGCGCCGGGAGGAGCCGGCTCGTCGAAACGTTCCCCGCGCTGGACCTCTACTTCGCCGTGCACGGCGGTGGCGGCGGTGGCGGGGTGGAAGCGAGCGTGTGCTCGTGCGGCGCCGCGTCGGAGGCGTCCTCGGAGGAATCGCCTCTCGGCAGCCCCATGTCGACCATAGTCTCGCCAGGTAAAACTCCACTCCCTACCCATGGCCGTAATCTAATCAATTCAGTGCTGTATTCGATGATTATTTGATTAATGTGGTATCGTTACAATTTTGTGAAATTTAAAATATCTCTTCTGTTATTGATATAATGTAATATTTTAAAGTTTGCAAAATTGTAATAAGCATATATCAAATTCGCCCATAATTATTCGAAGCGTTCACTTGGTTTTCGTTCGATTTTAGACTTATCCCTGGGTCCGTGCAGGCGACGCGCCGGAGACGGTGAAGATGAGGCTGAAGCATTGGGCGCAGGTGGTGGCCCTCTCCATGATCAACCGCCGCTGAGCTCGGAGGCGGCCACGCCATCGCGATCGATAGCTTGCATTGTGGGACTGGGGAGAGAAAAACCGAGACAGAGAAGAAACGAATCCCCGGCCGGTGAAGAAACAAACTTCTGCTAGGTTCGGTGGGCCGCCGCCGGTCTATCGGAGGATCTTGCTAAGCTAATCAATTTTCTTCCACCGTGACGACACCGTTCGTCCTGAGAAAAATACGCTTCATTACTTCGTTTAATTTCTTATGTTTCCTCTAAATTAATTCATAGTTTCGCATCTGTACATGTAGTTTGCTGAAAGCAGACTAATTTACTTTTCCATACAATTACTTGTTTGTGAGGATGATGAGCGCCGGCGAGTACGCGCGCTGATCCTTCGATGGTATATTCTCGGTTGATCCATGATTCTAGCTGATAGGAGTAGCTTTCAGTTTCTTTGGCTGCTGGGGTCAATACTACTCCTAACTTTTCACGCGATACAGTTAACACGGTTATAGCAGGTCTCGAGCCAGCTGACAGAGTGAGTACACACGGGGATCAAGGGATCGAGCTCCTCGCGCAATCTACCGCCGAGACTTTATACGTGATTAAATTGCGTAGTCGAGAGAAATTATATTGTGACGTCGTTACTTATCATCGTTTTGTAAGGACAACGGATTCAATAATCACTTTTCTGGTGGGATTGGGTGAGAATTATTCGAGCTGGTTGCATCTGCCGCATTCCGGTGCGGTGCGTTGGAGAGAATTCCTTCCAACGGGTGAGAGGACAGCGTGTGGTCCGTGTGGGCGGGCGAATGGGGAAGGCGAGATGGTGGACGAATTGGTGCTGTCCCTTTCTGTCGTTTTGGCACGGCGAGCTGTCTTTAGCTGCCCACATCGCGTTGTTGTTGCTTGCCGGGCACATAGTCAAGCGCACGGCATGCATCACGGTAATCAGTAATAACTCTTCTTGCGATACTGCCAGGACTACTGAAAGGTGGCCACTGGCCACTCTATTCCTGCTTTTTGAATCGCACCGGAGGAATTCATTCAGTGCTGTGCACCGTGCTGCTCGTGAATCCTCTCACTCCACGCTGGTGACCAGTGACGTCGCGATAGTAACAACTAACAACGGCCTCCAAAATCGAGCGAGTTCTACTGAACCTTTTTCCCTATTCAGACCAAAGTTCGAAGAGATGACCTGTCCTTGAAGCCCTGATACAGACATCAGCAAATTGGGAGAGAGTACGACGACCTCGCCGCTGCCTGGTAAACCCAGCGACGGCCCCGACATGTGCACGTGTCTAGACGGCGAGTTCAGTTAATTGCGATTGGGACGGCCACGAGACTAACAGAGCAAATCCCCGTGTCACATTGCTGGCCAGCCAAGCCACCACACGCGCTCCCGGCCAGGCAAACCGGGGAGTTCACAGAAACCATGCGCAGGTTGGCGCCATCATCTCATCAAGGCGCTGTGTGACTCACTGATGCCATTGCAATCAGGCGCTGTGTCCATCACAAGATAGATAGTATCATACAGTATTAAGCAAACGTCTTCAGCCGATGTCACAAGATAGATAGTATCATATAGTATCATACACCATAGTTGCTTAAACTTCATGTCCTAGAAGTTGGGCACAATGAACATCTGCAGAAGTTCTTAAACCATAAGCAACTTGGTTTCACATAATACAGTGAAAAGGTCTATGAATACAAGTACAACAAAAACAGCGCATGTGTAACATCTAACGTGGAGTATCACACCAAACCAGAACCTGAAAGAAGCTAAGGAAGCTAAGCACACTCTCGGGGTCAATAAGACAATAAACTGACCAGATTGAATAAACTACATACAGAAGCTCCTCTACTGACTCAAACGTTGTCCAAATGGCCAAAATCTATTAAGCAGAAATCAGAGGGAACCTGTCAGGTTATGAGATTGAATCCTGGGCTAACTGCTGTGCCTACGAGTGATACGTATTCATCCATTATATACACTGCCGACAAAGGTAACGTTTGTCAGTTTTACAGCTTACCAAGGACCTGTTAGTGTCCTCCGCAGGCAGATCCTCTTTGCTGTGGGTCCAACTCGTTGGGTCATGCTCTCCAGGACCTGAAGTCACCGTAAAAACATTACATTAGGGAAGAAACGACAATTAGACGGAAGATAACTAGGAAGAATTCCTAGAAGTTACAACGTCATATAAAATGGTCATGAAACAAGAGCAACAATCACTTCATGAAAACTTAAAACCAGGGCAAAAATCTTAGAAAGACTGCTACACTGCATTAGCGCGAAACAAGGATCGTCAAACTTCTGTTATAATAAGCTGCAGGGGCATAGTATCAAACAAAGAATCAAAGTCAAGTCCCAACAAAAGAATATTATGTTTTCTATTTGAAGTACTGAACTTTGACTGATGGTAATATCAGCTCAAGATTTTTCCTTTTTAGCAAAATATATTTATGTAAATTGGAACTAGAATTTAAATCATGTATACATATCATCAGATAGTGTTTCAACATGGAGAAAAAAACAAGGTTGCTCTCAAAAGATTCAGTCCGATCCAACCTAAAAATGCTTGCGAGTGGGCTTTGTTTGGAACAAGGGTACCCAATCACTGGCATATCTAACCTTACAGCTTGGAATTATTATTAACAGGCAAATTATACAGGTAAGCATATATTACAAGGCCAACAATAATGGTGGAAGTTGGCCAATCAATTCTGAGAATTCTGAAATCATTCATATTGGCAAATGCTACCACATAGCACCAGTTGTAGGAAAATACAATTAATGATAGCAACATCGGTTCTGGACTTATCATTTCTCTGTTTTCCTACAGCTTTACTTTATATAGAAGGCACCGCTTGAGTCAAATACTAGTAGTTTCAATAAACTCTCTGGATACCAGTAGCTGTCAAACGTACTATTAGATTTCTCCATCAAACAAGTTATTCAAGCCACAATTTTAGAAAAAAATGGTATTTTATTATAATAATTCTTGAAGTTTCATACCATGCGGTCCAGAGCAAGTAAGCAAATGGTGCAACCAATATAATCATATAGCTGTATTATATTCATGATGTTGATATGTTGATGTTAATACTTCATGGAAAAGATTATATGTACAATGCTTTACAGAAAACTATTTCCTTAACATCAACCAAATTTGTTGTACAATGGATTATGAGATAGTTTTTCTGATTTTTTTTTTTACTGTAAGAGTAGTATCTCCAGCAAAATAGTTTCTCGAAAATGGGAAGAAATTACCTCATTCTGTTGCTTCTCCAACATTTCAACCTGAAATTTAGATGCAATAATTAGTTAACTGATAAGGGCAATAAATATG
>BCLF01000007.1:1619176-1643724 GCA_001602275.1 Zoysia japonica | reverse complement strand
GTTGTACAATGGATTATGAGATAGTTTTTCTGAATTTTTTTTAACTGTAAGAGTAGTATCTCCAGCAAAATAGTTTCTCGAAAATGGGAAGAAATTACCTCATTCTGTTGCTTCTCCAACATTTCAACCTGAAATTTAGATGCAATAATTAGTTAACTGATAAGGGCAATAAATATGAAGAACAGGGCACCAGTAAACAAATAAAATTGCAACACAGGGTGGTGTAAAGTTCAACAATTTCAAATTGATAGGAAATATGGTTAAAAATTAGCTACATGTAATAAATGCATCAAAACAAAATTTCATATTAAGCAAGCAAGAAACCATGTAAAATTGCAGTTTGGCAGCTAACTGTTAACAGCCTAATTTAAATAGAAAAGTATAAACAAGGACTTTCCTTTGTGTATATACTGACATACTGTAGACAAAAAAGATTATGTCACTTAGTCAAATCTATAGGTGCTGATAATCATAAATATATTAAAAAAATCAGAAATGTTGATCTTTTGAAAGCCCAGTTGAAACATCGCACATGTTATGGTAAACCAGAATGCAACATTTCATAAAGAATACAACGAGACAGCATGCCAAAGACCCAAAGTACAGAAGGTTTCTTGAACCCCAACCCAAGTGCTTTGAACTTTAAAGTGCAATTATCAACTATCGGACTTTAATCATTTCAGAAGAAATATTTTCAGACAATAAATGCAAGTAGCACATAGTATACCTGCTTCTTCTGCAACTCCTCATTGAGCTCTTTAAGTTTTGCTACCTCAGCTTCTAATTCCATCACATACGCCTAATGCATATAAAAAATACAGCTCAAAATTAAATTGATGAGAACTTTACAAGCTCTGCTCAACAATATGGAATCTAGGATATCAAAAGAGCAGATTTGTTTCACCAATAGCTTGCATTTGGTGCTATAGATCCTCTAAGATTTCAGCCGTTCAGCTTAGTTTTTGCAGAAGAGACAGTTATAGCGTCTAAATATACTAAACAAATTAGTATGCTTCCATAAATATAGAGCAAATTATGCACAAAACAAAGTATATATCCTAACCTTTTATAAGCATCTCATTATAACAAGCTTAGCAAGGAAATAAACTATGCATGTTACTTATGTCACTGTAAGCAAGCAAGCAGGGGATACTATAATTTGATAATATAATATAGAACAATGCCAGCAATCACAAAGTGAGAAACAGACAGAAATTGTAGTACCTGCTTTTTCTGGCGCGATCTCGCAGCGGATTCCCTATTCTTGATCATCCGCCGCTGCCTCCGTTCAACCACCTTCTCTATCGCCGATGGCTTCCTTCCCCTTAGGCCACCATTGAAAACGTATGGCACTGGTGACGGCGACAGAGACGACAGGTCATCGCCTTCCATCTTGCCGAACCCGTTAGATGTAACTAGCTGCACGGGCGGTACCGCCGGCGCCGTGCCACCACCTCCCGCCACCAAGCCATTCCCCAAAGGCAGCGGAGGCACCAGCGGAGCAAACACATTGCCTTGGGGAAATAGCATTTGTGGCTGCGAAGTAGGTGGAGGAGGTGGCGGCGGAGCCTGCACCGGCAGTGCCGGCGGCCCCGCAGTCATGTCCTCCCTCACCACGCCGGCGCGCACGAGGAACTCCTCTAGAGTGATCTCCCCGAGCGTCTGCTGCCGCTGGGTCGGCGGGATCGGGGCCGCCGCTGTCGGCGCGTCAGAGGGTCCCCCGACGCACATGATGTTGCGCCAGACCTCGTCGACGGTCTTCTGGCTGAGGGTGCGGGGGAGGGTGAGGGATCCCTGGCGCTGGATCGCGGCCGCCTGGTCCGCGGCCGCGGACGCGTTGGCGGCCCCGACGGCCTGCGACTCCTCCGCCGTCCAGATGCTGCGGAGGAGCTCGTCCATGTTCATGGATCCGAAGTCGTTGTTCGGCCCGCCGAGCGCGCTCTGGAACTCGTCGAAGGTGAGCGAGTAGACCGAGCCCTGCCGCGCCAGCGGCAGCGGCGTCATCGGCGGCAGGTGCTCCTCCATCTGCCGCTGCTGCCGCCGCTTCCCGTTCCCGCCAGGAAGTTCCATCCTCACCAATCACTAACCAGAAACCCCCACCCAATTCAATTCACCTAACCAAGCTTCGAAAATCTCAATCACAAAGTGGCAGGAGCAGCGACAGAGCGGGTGGGCAGAGTACAACTGGCTTGACGACAAGGGATGACGGAATTAGCAAGGAAAATCCAAGGGAAAATCGAGAGAGACCTGAGAAAGGGGATTAGGAAGACGCGCGTTGGTGTGCAGACCGGTTGTGCGGGAGCGCGGCGGCCAATCCATCCAGGAGAAGGGGAACGAACGGAGGAAGGACAGGTGTCGCCAGGGAGGAACCGTGCGGGGGGGGTTGTTTAGAGGCCGTGACGAAATCGCAGCGAGTAGGGTGCGCGCCCTCGGCCCCCACCCTGCGCTCGGTTCCTTGTGCGCGCAGAATGGGTATCCAGCTCTCGACGGGTCCGACATGTCAGTGGGGGTAGGACCTTCTGGGTGGAGGCGGCGAGTGAGATAAGGATACTTTTTTTTTTCCGCTTCGCCGGACAGAACGTGGTGTCGCGGTGGGCTCCGCCTTTCCGGAACGCGCAACGTGGCGGCTTCACACGACGCTGACGGCTGGCAACGTGACGTGCTGCCCAATGAGGGCTCGCAAGGTGGGAGCATCTGAGCAGCAGATGATCGGACGGCCGGATCCGCGCGGCGACGGGACCCACCCCAACCGCCGCTGGCCGTGACGCGATTACGCGACCATGGGCTGGGCTGCCGTGAAATGTGGCCCGGTTAGTGGCGAGCCCATGGCCCCGCACGATGATGACAATGGATCAGGTTCATGTCAACGTCGGGCCAGTTTCGTGGGAATCGCAAACTCAAGCGTATCGTCGTCTCGAGAGCACCATCATTGAGCTAAAAAAGATCATCATTGAAAATGCTGCCTCCGGCGCGTACATGTTTCTGTTGAAGCAACAGTTTGTTTATTGAAATGTTTCTGTGGTGTAGGTGTCGCAACGAAATCGTTCTCATACTCTCCACCTGTTTGTACTTGGTCGGCCCGATGCTTTCAGAATGTGCGTCTCACTACATTTCAAGCTGACATAGTACAGCACCTAACAGAGTTTTGATCGCACTCTTATACCAGTTCTGCAGAGTGGACCTCAAGAAAAGAGCTTCTGCTGGGTGTACATAGATTGGACAGATCACGTATGGAAGAGGCGCGAGTAGAATTCACGCAGTAGCTGTAACATCTACAGCTCCACATTGGGATGTCACGGAGCATCGGACCATGCAAACTAACTTTATCAACTCCGATTACGCCCACAGCTTGAAAGCCAACTGACTCCACCTTTGCAAATTTGAGATCAAATATTCATTACAGTTGGCAGAGCCATATATTCCTGGAAACAAAAATAAAAGGGCTTTAGCAATTATTTTTACAAAATAATACTCTAGTAGGACTATTCGCCCGTTAAAGTTCACAAAAACTGTCACTGGAACCTAACAGCACCAGAGCATTAGCAGTTTAGTACTAGGACTAGTGAAATCATACACATGCGAAAGTCACTCACCAGGAATATTTCTATATCCACTGCTGTACCAGCATCATCCACCAAATATATCACATTTAGCAGGGACGGTAGGTAAAGCATCAGCTGAAAGGCTTGCCGGTTTTTACCGATGAAGATGCCTTCTTGGTCGCCTTTGCACCACATTGATCTTCACTAGAGGAAACAGCACTACGCATGTCGTGTGCTTTCTTGTGAGCAGAGCGGAGTTTGCCTAAAATTTTGTCCATTGATGTTGACCTTTTCTTTTCAAGCTTCATCTGAATCGCTAGTATATAACACATGTTATTTTTATAAGTAAAATTTTAAAGCAAGAATGGGAAAGAACATTGTATGTCCTAGGAGTAGTTGACATGTATTGATCATCTTTCTTTTACATCTAGGGAAACCGTCCTTAATGACTTTTTTCTAACCTGAACACCAGATGAAAAACCACAAAGCCAGCAGGAAGTGACTTCTGCAATTTCCAGTCCAATCATAAAGAGAGATGTTGCCACACAGATGAGTCCTGATGTCAGTATATCGTCTTCTCCGAAAGCAAGGCACTCATGCTCCAGCTTGCCATCAGGACATCTGATTAAAGAATCCAGTAGTCATATATCTAAACCTGAAAGCAGGGATGTGCATGTAGATGATCAAGTAACTATGACCCGGTGGTCCAAGAGGCATGTAACACGAGGTTCTGATAAGCGGTCAACAAATATTATTGAATGGAGGAAGAAGACCACTGAAACTCGAGCTCCATCTTTTGATGAAAAGGAAAGAAAAAGATGCATATCAAAGTAAGGCCATTTTTATATTTGCGATATTATTTTCTAGCAAACCGGTTGGCCATAACTTCCTGATTTTCATTTTGACCTGCATGAATATTAAATTGCATCAGTTGTGTTTATTAAGACATGGCAGTCCAACACCAACTGCAGGTACTATAGTTGTAATCCTTCTATGACCTAACTTAAAGGACAAGCAGAAAAAGTTGCTGCTGTATATATTGGACTCTTATATGTCCTGATAGTAGCCTTGTTTCTTGTGTTAAATGGGATGTGGAATATGCTTGCAGCATAACTACTACGAGTACGATTTAGAGAAAGTTCTATTATGCAAAGTCAGGGTCGGCTGGAATTAATTGTGGGAACTGAGTGGTGACACCTGAAATATTTGCTTATTTGAGTGATTTGCACATTTTCTTTCTAGAACTACTGTTGCTTGTATTTTGAGACCTGATTATTTGTATTTAAGCCAGACATTATGAATTGAATGGTTTCATAAAAAGAGAAGTATGGACTGATTTCCTAGGTTGCAGGCACTATATTAAAACACTAGGTGCTGGGCAGTTGGTTTTCAAAAGGTGGCTGTAAGCAGCTCTATTAGCTTTATAACTCCAGCCATGAAGGAATAAACATGTCTGATAGCTTATAAGAAACAAGTGCTAACATTTTTGCTCGGGATATGGAGACAGAAATCAGTGAGAAAGCTATCTGAATCATTGGATGACACCACCGCAGATGTTTCCGCCCTTGTCTTGCATCCAATTAATAGCGAACCTCAAAACGATTTAGCTGGTTGTGCAAGCTACTGCTGCTCCCTTCGTCCTCAAATATAAGTATTTTTGAATTTGGTCAAAGTTAAATTTTATCAACTTTAATTAATAATATCTACAAATTTAAATAATTTTTTTAATAAAAAATTACATATTATAAAAGTATGTTTAATGAAGAATTTAATAACATAATTTATATATGATAAAATATTATTAATTTTATATTATTAATAGTCAAAATTAAATAAATTTGATTTTGACTAAATTCAGAGATACCTATATTCAGGACGGAGTTAGCGGCGAATATGGAGAGCTCAGTGCATACGGGGCTCGGCGGCTCTGTTTGTTGCGAACGCGGAGCGAGAATTCAAGGACGGCAGTGGTGTCAGCCGTCGTCAGGCGCGGGTGCCCAGCCTCCTGAGCGGTTCTCGTGGGACCATCGATTTCAAAACTGGATTTCATTCACGTCACACTGCCAAATTTTACTCCTACGCCATTACAGAGAGAGAACAAACAGCTTTCCGCATTTTCTGAGAAGTCCGCGTCAACTGTGATGGCCGGCGCCGATGCTATAACGGGCCATGTCGTTCGCGCGACGCAGGACATGGCTCCGCGTCGTCCGATTCAACGCATCGACGATCCCACCGACGCCACGTGTTTCTTGCAGAGAGAGCTTTGTGATAGGATCTAAAAATCAGTGACAGCCGAAGAGTGTCCGCTCGGACGGAGGTTTTGTCTTTCGTTTTTCTCCCATCTCCTCGCCCCCGTTGCGGCGCGGGGGCAAGCTGAGGCACGAACTCGTGGACGCGGCACCTTTGTCAGCGTGACTGTGCGCGCCACAGAGGATCCGGGACCCCGCGGCGTCGGACGGTCGGAGCAGCTTTGACTTGGCGCGAATGTTTTTGTCGGAGCCGTGACGCGGGGAAGCCGGCTTCGCGCGTGGCAGCCCCTTTCACAAATCACACCCGTCGATGGCACGTGGTCGCTGCCTGTGCCGGGCCGCATGTCAGTGGAAGATCTAGGTGGCGTGTCCGGTTTTAACGTGGCGAGTTCGATGGGTGTGGCGCTGGCTTGCGGGGCCACGGGATACACTGGAACGACCAATGGGCGCGACTCCTGCTACTGCGTCCCCTGTGCCACTGTGCGCCATGCCCCACCCATGCTTGCACATAATAGAACAAAAGATAGTGAGAACATAATAGAAGCATAGAGCTCATAAAAGTACCATGTGACACCACGTGAGATGCTCTATTGCTCGAAATCTTAGACGAGAAGCTAAGATTGGTTTCCCCAACACCGCATTACCAACTGGCTAGTCATTTCGGATCAAAGGAGCAATCAACAAATCCTTAAAAAAAGAGAGGGAAAGACATGGGCTGATTTTCATAGCCGTTATGGGCCTAGCTCTTTTTCTTTGGATCCTCTCTAGAAGTCAGGCCCAATATCTTACCATCAGAAATTCAGAGGGAAACCCAAAGCCACAACTAACAACCCGGCCCACTTCCACTTCACTGGAGTGTTCCTGGCCCCCAACATCATCGTCTCTCCCGGACCGGACAGGACCCGGTCTCCCCGCGCCGGCCAGACTCATGGCGACGGCGCCGCCGGCAGAATCCATGGACGTCGAGGCGCCGGCTAGGCCTCCCACGGTGTCTTCAACCAGGACGGGCTCCGCTCACGACCTTCTCGCCGAGACCCGCGCCTCCATCGAGCAGGTCGCTGCCAGGATCCTCGCCATCAAACGGGACGGCGCCTCCAAGTCGGACCTCCGCGAGCACGTCACCCAGATGTCGCTCCTCCTCATCACGCTCCGCCAAGTACGGCACGTTCCGAAACCCGAGCCCGCGCCCTCCAAACTCTACCGCGCTCTTCTAGATCGGCGGTGTTAACTTGAGTGTGATTTGCGCAGGTGAATCGGGAGATATTGATGGAAGAGGATAAGGTAAAGAGGGAGACGGAGGCGGCTAAGGATCCAGTGGACTCCACTACGCTGCAGCTGCAGAACCTGCTGTACGAGAAGAATCACTACGTGAAGGCCATTAGGGCGTGCCAGGACTTCCAGACCAAGTACCCGGGGATAGAGCTCGTGCCTGAGGAGGAGTTCCACTGTGCCGCGCCGGCTGATATCCGTGAGAAGACCCTCACTGCTGATGCCACCCACGACCTCATGCTCAAGCGCCTCAACTTTGAGCTTGTCCAGGTTGGGAATTGTTATCCGCTGCAACTCAGTGGGAGCTCTGCTTATCACCAAGTTGTTAACCCCTTTGTTGATACTTAAATACCTACTCTTCTGTTCTTTAATTGATGTCGCCGTTGACTTTTAAATTCAACTTTGACCATTCATGTTATTCAAATTTTTTTTGATAAATTTTATATATTTTGATATAATCTGATTTATCATTAGTGTTATTTGAATCACAACTTAAAATTTTACACATTCTAACAAATTTTTTGAATAAGACGAATGGTCAAAGTTGATTGTAAAAGTCAACGGCGACATCAATTTAAGAATAGAGGGAGTATAGTTGAAGCGTTCAGGGTTGCATTACAAGCTATCGTGGGTATATCTGAAAGAAAAATCTGCACTACAAGTTAAGGGACTATTAGTAGATATACACAACTATGGATTAATTTGGCACATGACTATTATGAGTGTTAACCCCTTTTCAATTGTGTGTTGCAATTTTATATTTCGTTGACCACATGATTTTGAACCCAGGAGAGTATCCCTATGTCCATCTGCGGTTACGCTAGCCTGCTTTTATTTGTATGTTTTTCAGAAGTTTGTTTCTGTCTTCTAAATTAATTTTATTTGTGAAACAGAGGAAAGAATTGTGTACTCTGCACAAGAAATTAGAACAACAAAAGAGCAGTTTACTGGAGACAATTGCTAATCGGAAAACGTTCCTTTCAAACCTCCCATCACATTTGAAACCGCTAAAGAAAGCATCACTGCCAGTGCAGCAGCAGCTTGGCTTGCAGCATACCAAGAAAATTAAGCAGCATCATGCAGCCGTGCTGCTTCCCGCCCCTCTTTATATAACATACACTCAGTTGTTAGGACAGAAAGAAGCATTTGGAGAGAATATTGAAGTAGAGATCGCAGGAAGCACAAAAGATGCTCAGATATTTGCTAAACAGCAAACCAAGAAGGAAAAAGGTATATATTTTCTTGCATGCATAGTTGCGGTTAATCCTTTGGTGTGTATCTTCAATCCTGTTTTTAAATAGGTGTTTTTCTTTGAACCAAAGCAGATGATTTTATAATGACATTTTGCTAATTCCTAGTGGAACACGTAACCAGCAGTGTGTCCACAGGTTGCTTGATTTTCTGTTTGAATTCAATACTAGAGACAAATGTAATGTATCAAATTGCCACGATATTTATTTAGTAGGTAGATGTGACCAGTGTGCAGTATGGAATGACTATGTTATGTGATACTTTTCCATGTAATTCGCATGGTATCTGATCCTTTTTTTCCATGTAATCTCATTCCACTAGTACGGTAAATTGGTAGGTCTGAAGATCTCCTGATGTAGAATGTCTTGTATTTATTTAATAGCAGGCATCCTATCCAACGGGGACAATAACAAAATGGATGATGATGGAGTTGATGAAGAAGATGATGCTCAGAGAAGAAGATCAAGATCCGAAAAGAATTTGGTGAAGGAAGCTAACAATCCTGCAGTGACGTATCAGCTTCATCCCCTTAGGATTATCCTCCATTTATATGATATGGAAGACTCTAGTAGCAAACGTTGTAAGCTCATCACCCTGAGGTTTGAGTTCCTAGCAAAGTTGAATGTTGTCTGCGTTGGAATTGAAGATTCAGAGGGCATGGACAGCAATATCTTGTGCAACCTTTTTCCAGATGATACTGGTTTAGAGCTGCCTCACCAGGTATGTAGTTTAAAGAACATGTAATTGGTATTCTCGCCTTTTTGGGCAGTTATGGCACTTATTATTTGCAGCAACCCTGATACAGTTGCAGTATTTTCTTTTTTTTATGTGATCATATATTGTAGGAAGCATCGGGTTACTATTGCTTTTATTTCATTTCAGCCGCAAAATCCTTTGTTAGAACATTTCGTCCTTATGGCATATGGTTATTTCTCACGTTTGCTGAAAGAGTGGTTTTGCTATTAATTTTGATAGATGGCCAAGATTTCCGCTGGGGAGGATCCAAACTTCAGTGACAAGGATTCACGGCCATACAAGTGGGCACAACATTTAGCTGGTATTGACTTATTGCCAGAAGTGCCTCCATCTGTTAGAGATGATTATAACAGATCATTGAGCGGTGCTGATATGTCATCTGGGCTTGCTCTATACCGTCAGCAGCATAGTGCTCAGATTATTTTGCAAAGAATCCGCTCACGAAAAATTGCGCAGATGGCTCTTATGTGAGTCACTGCTCTATAATATTTGATGTTTGGGGTATCGATGGCCAAGTCTGGATGGTGGTGACAATGTAATTTGTCTGACAATTTTTCTTAGTGAAAGAAGAATTATATTAATTTATAAATGAGTATATTGTCAAATTACAAGCACTCTGAATTATAAAGTTAATACATCTAAGCATACTCAGATAGTGCTCTTCATCTTCAATGTACTCATGTATTATAAAGATTCATGGATGATCACACAATCAAAACACTCTGCAAATAACCTGAGAAAAGATGCTTAAAGAGTAGTAATCAACATTCTTGTATACGAAATTGAGCACATTCTTTTTTTCTTCTTCTTCTTCTTTCTTAGAATAAGAGATCATAATCTGCCCAACTCAAAACCAATAAAAATTGATTTTTTTTACTGACTTGACATTCATCACAATTTTGGGTTAATAAAATGATTCTCAGTTATTTAAACATTACTTTGTTGTTCTATAAAATATTATTTTGTGAAACTTGTTTTTACAGAATTTCTTTCAGAACAAACCCACCGTTCAGTTTAATCTCCACTGGATCTGATGACAACTTAGCTCAGCGGCCCCAGCGAGCCCGCGCCGAGTCTGGTGGAGTTCACGTAATCCCACGGCAAGTGCGGCGGCAAACCCGGGATCACGAGCCCGGCGACCCTGGCGAGCCGCATCAGCCACCCCTCGGCGTACTCCGGCCCGGCGACGTAGCCGATGAGGAAGCTCCGGGCGAGCTCCCACGCCGCGTTCAGGTACTTGGGCGCCACGGTGTGCAGCGAGAAATAGTTCTTGTTTGGCTCCTCCTTCACCACCTGCATTTCATTCGACGCCGCGAAAACGTGGTCAGTTCATACTGCTCTGGGTTTTGGATTTTTCTACAGCTATAGGAATCGTGGATGGATATGGTGACTGCAGTCAGCTGATAAAGTTCTTGCTTCCAAGTCTCTCTTGCTTGCCTTGAAAGTTTAAGGAAACTGTCTTACCCAATCATTAGGAGTCTTCTGTATGGATATGCTCGTAACATGTTCGAAAGACCGATTAATAGCAGTAAATGAAAAAAAAATCTTTTTTATTTTAAAAAGATGCAAAACCAGCCTTTTTCATTTTTTTTGAAAAATAAAAGAATTCCTGGCTCGTGCAAACCTGATTAAAAAAAACAGGGTACTCAAGGGCAAAACAGACCCGTCCTCTGTAGAGGCTGTCGAAGTAGAGGCAGACCCCAAAGTGACTGAACTGGAACGCAGCGTCGTCGTACGGCACCCTCCGCACGATGTCATTGGCGTACACGAACCTGAAGTACCTGCTCAGCTCGTCCACCAGGTACCTGTCCATGAACTTGCCGACCTCCTTGTCGCCGACGCGAGGCTGCCCGAACGTGTACACGCCGTGCAGCCTGGCCAGCATGGCGTCCTCCCGGTGCAGCGCGAGGATGGTCGGGAACAGCACGGCGAGCGCGCCGCCGAGGCTGTGCCCGGTGACCACGAACCGAGCGTGCGAGTTCTCGGACAGGAAGCTCCGCAGCCGCTCGCGGATGGCGTAGTACGCGAACGGCCGCTTGTCGTCGCCGTCGTGATCGGTGACGTCGCGAGGCCAGCCGCCGTGCCGCTGCAGCCCGAGCGCCTTCATGAAACCGCCGTGGATCTTGCCCACCCCGGGGATGTCGTACCACGAGAAGTCTATGTCGACGCACCATTGCTCCGTGTCGAACAGCCTCGTGCCGCCGAACGCCACCACGGCGAGGCTGGCGTCCGCCGGCTTGTCGGCGAACATGTACGCCTGGGTCGTGTAGTCGTGTTGAAAATCTAGAGAAAAACAGTGGTGACGAACCTCAGAATCGCATGCGTGCTTGGGTTTTGCTCAACATCAAAGTCGATCCATGGTTCTCACCATTCCAGCAGTTGTAGGACGCCACGAATTTCATCTGAACAATTAGCACAACAAATTCAGATACCTCTGATGCTGTAAATGGTTTTGAATTTGTATGAGGTGAATGTCTTTCACCTGCCAATGTTTCTCAACAACATTTTGTATGACTAGGTCATTCTCGTAGGCTAGCTTTGCAGCCATGACTGATAGAGCAGCGTGGTAGTTGCTATCCCCTGGCTTAACTTTCGTGTCTAGCTCGATTCTCGGATCGAATAGTCCAGCGCCGGAGAGGTAGTCAACGGATTTTCTGTCTGGAAATTTTAGCTTCCCTGAAACGATTGGTAACTGCAATTAGTGGAGTTCTTTCTTCTTCTAATTGAGGTCAGCGATAATTTTCTTTGGTAATTAACAGAAAGAGCAGAGTGGGATCAGAGAACGTAAAATTCTGAAAAGATTATGAGAAGTCTCCATCTCTCGAAATGGTCTTGGATATGGACATGAGTATCTTATTTTTATTATTATTTGACTACGGACTTGATAGCATGTAATTGTAATATGTGTTATTAGGGAAACTGTTAGTGGATCAATTAACGCTGGTCCTCTGCAGCAAGCAAATGACAGCGTATCATTCATACTTGCTTAAGGGATTGGTGAAGCGAAGCATAATTATAAAATGAGTTATGAATCTATGCATACAAAATGGAATACACGTCATCTTTTGAACTTGATTTTTTGTGCTTTTTCTAATCCTTAATACGCTTGATCCCTTTTTAAAAGTGTAGGATATCAAGATGACATGTCAAAATTTACATTACGGGAGTGTCCATGCCTGGAAGAAACAAATGGATGGATCTGAGTACAGTACGTACTCCAGGTGAAAGCTAAACGAGCATAACTGCCACATCTTCATTAATTCTACAACGACATTATTCCTACGTCAAGGACAGTTGAGTCCGTGAAATGAAAATTTAAGAAGATAATAAATTCTGGCACCGGCGAACAAGATCGATGAACCTTAACAGGATTGAGCGACCTTCGGAGACTCGACCGATTTATGGGTACCTTGCAGAGCTTTGACGATGAGCGTGAGGACGCCGCCGCCATTCTTGGCGAGGAGGTTCATCCAGTACTCCGTCGCCCTACCGAGCAGGGCCACCGGCTTCTTCGCCCGCAGCAACAGCACCTGCGCCACCAGCGACACGAAGACGGCCCAACGCCGCCGCAACTCGGCTATCTCGGTGCCGACGGGACAGTCGACGGCCGCGTTGTCCGCCACCTTGCTCGACGAAAGGAGGTGGACGAGGTGGTAGAGCCCGGCGTTCTCCGGCCGCAGCACCAAGAAATCGGTGCCGAAGCCGCCGCCTTCTCCTAGTGATCCATCGGTGCCAGGCATGGTTGCGAGTTGAGTGAGACCCAGGAGCAAGCTACAAGCTAAAAGATTGCAATGGCGCGTTGTAAGAAGTAAGAACTTGCAGAAACCGAAAGCCCTGCTAACTGTATTTTTCTAGGACCACCTGCTACCTATATTTCGCTGGAGCACCCGATACCTGATACGTCGAAGCATAAGGTTGACTATATATAGATGGCCTTGGAGTGCTACACACGTGTTTTACTAAGTATGAGAAAATGTCCATTACCAACTATGTTTAACACACTACTACCTCTGTATCAAAATAAGTGACGTGTTTTGATTTTTTAAAATCAATGTTTAATCATTCATCTTATTAAAAAAATTACAAAAATACAAAAAATAAACAAATTTAGCTTAAAATTCTTTTAATAATAAATTATTCGGCAATAAAATTAATTATTTTTTAATAAATTTTTTGAATAAAACAATTGGTCAAAGAGAGATGTTTGAAAATTTTAGAAAAACACTTACTTTTAAGACGAAGAGAGGATATATTAGCCACGTCAGCAATACGTTTTTAGATTAGTGCAAAGCTCCGTGGTCTATCTGAACATTCTATGTTTTTTTTATAGCTCTTTTCTTTCAGAACCACGGCTAGGCATTCTAGGTACGGAGTACGCAAAAAGAATAGGTTCGTAAAAATGATTCGAATCCCAAAAATAAATTCATATTCGTAATGTGACGATGAGTGGTGTATGGTTCATTCTCCTCTGTACAATAATTAAGCACCACATCCACGAGGCAAAGTGTTGTCACATGTTCCAGTTCAATTCATGATGGTGCAACAACATCCTTTGACCAGTTTCACACACAAGGGGGAAAAAAAAAAGAACCCGACTAGAGGTACACACGCACACTGTATAACGAGAAGTCCGAGGTTTGAAGGATCCTTCCGTATTGCCAGCAAGCAAGGGCGTGACATGGAAATTTTATGCGTCGAAGCAATATCGATACCCCCAAAAAAATGGGTAAGCGTCAGCACCGGCCGGTCCGCTCGAAACGGGTCACCACTCGCTCACCAGTGGTCGTTACGTGAGAGACACGGCCGGGGGTGAAGGAAATGGAAATGGGTGGCCGATGCAAGTAGCGAGCGCGCGAGGCCCCGCTTTCCGTCGTCACTCCGCTTATCACGCGCGTGCAGGCCGCTCTCTTCCGGCGAGAACTCGCTGGAATCCGGCGCAGATCGATGCAATGGACGGAGACGCGGCGCGGTGAAAGCGGTCTCTGTCTGAAGCTGCGGACGGATTTTTTTTGGTCCGGTGCACGTAGGAATCGATATGGCAGACAAGGACCGAGTCAGCTCCGAAGAATCGACCACCGTTGGATTCCTCTACGCACACTTGGCTAGCGTTGCTTGCACGAAGACGACACGCATGACGATACGCAGAGCGTAGCTACTAGCTACTGTGGGGCTGCACGTCGCTTCCAAGAAGGGGATGCCTTGGCTGCCGTGCAGGCGCGGAACAAGTCGGCATCAAGCCACGTCGACGTACGACTTAGGTCTCTCTCTCTCTTTCTCTCTCTCTCTCCAGTACTATGTGTGAAGCGCAGGAGTTTCTCGACACGGTCATCTTCATTTCACAGTCATCAGCTGCAGATTATTGGCGTCCCATCAGTTTATCACAGTACCAGCTGTACAACCACACGATTGTCTTGTTGTCCAGCAAGCGCCTCCTCTACTTAACGGAAAGCATCACATAGGAGACCTACTTCAGTAATCAACTCAGTAGCAGTGATAGTCCATGCAGTATCCAATTAGGCTCGTCGCTCGCCGAATCTTACTGTTGAACCCGAAAGAGAAACTGATGAAGGCTCGTTCGTCCGCCATGAAGGCGCTATTCCAGCCGCCCCAGGTGCAGACGCTGGATATAAAGATCCACGGATTTGTACTGCCCCTACCACTACTGCATGTAATGTGAAAGTGAGTGGTGGTGACACAGACTAGTAAAGAAAAAGTCAGCTCGCACGGATGTGCGGACTAACTCCTCCTCCAACAGACAATTGGGCCCTCTCTAAAAAAAACAACAGCGCGCGAGAGATCGTTGATGGGGCGGAATGGACTGCGCGGAGGTCCACCCGCACATCCGTGCGCCCTAGGAAAATCGGCTCATTGACACAGACCAGGCGGAGCACGAAAGGGTCTCCATCGTTAGCGTGTATTGGGGTAATGCGTGTCTGACGTCTGGTCTCTGGATAAGAGGTGGTGTCGTGGAAGGGTATGCCACGATCTAGGATGATGCTTGCTTCTACAGTGTAAGTGGCGGCTCAGGTAGGAAGGAAATATTTGCTACTGTAGGAGGACTTACTGTATTTCTATCGTGAGGAATCTTTTGCACTGTTGTTTGTATGCAAATCGCCCAGTGTCAGTTTGCCTATTTCATTAATAAAACGTTTATGCAAGAGGACCAACAAAGCCATCATCTTGTAATTAGTACTCGCAGGCAGGCCCACTCGCGTTTAAGGATGACCAAAAGATCCACATAGAGTATTTAAGCAAGTCATCTGGGCCAATCTGGGCCCCCGTCGATCCAATAGACAGTACTAGCCCCCTTAAAAAAAAGGGAAAAAAAAACTCTCCGTACATGAGTATAAATATTTTATATTTGATCAAACAGTTTCCACTTTGATTATCAATCAAATATAACATTTAATTACGTATAAACAATAAGATTAAATTCATCGTAAAATCAACAGTTATGTACTGATTAATCTTAATCTTTAAAATAACTTATTTATTGAGATATCAATACGTCACACTTTAAAGTTTTATTTTGATTCATATTCGCGGACACGAAGGTTTACGGTACTAGCGAATGTAGTGCTTCTGACGTGTCGACACACGAGCGATATATGCGACGCCCAGACTGAACAAACCGGCCGCAGCGCACAAGGATGGCATGACCAGCGGTGCCGGTAGCGGCACTGGTCCGTTACATCGGCAGCTTGTTGATCTTGCAGTGCTGGTAGTCCTTGTACTTCTTGGCCTTGTACTTGGCCGGGCTCTCGTCGGTGACGAGCGGCGGGTGCGGCCCCACGACGAGCTCCTGCGGCGGCTCCACGAAAACAGGCCACGACATCCGCGTCTTCTCCTTGCTCACCGTCGAACGGTGCAGCACCGCCTTGTACTCCCCGTTGCTGAAAATCTGCCAACCCAGACCCGTACGTTATCGCGCGCTTGTCAATCAGAATCAGTTTTTTTTTCAACGTACGGACAGGATAGATATATAGAAGTACCTCGATCTGGTCGCCGATGTGGATGATGAGCGCGTCCGGCACGTACTTGGCGTCGTACCAGTGGCCGTCCCTGAAGATCTGGAGGCCCTGCACCTCGTTGGGCACGAGGATGGTGAGCGTGCACATGTCGGTGTGCGGCGCCAGGCCGAGCGTGAGCTCCGGCTGCGGACACGGCGGGTAGAAGTTGATCTTCTGCAGGAACACGAGCTGGTCGCCGCCGAACGCTTCCGCCATGGCGCCCTTCTCCAGGCCGAGCCCCAGGGAGAGGTGCTCGAACAGCTGCCCCGTCAGCCGCTGCATGTGGCGGCAGTACTCCTCGCTGGCCTCCCTGTACCCGGCGGGGTTCCGGGGCCAGATGCCGTGGTTCACCATCGCCGGCGGCGCCAGGACGTGGTAGAAGAAGTCGCTCCACGTCTTCTTGCCCGCGAGGTCCCGCTGCAGCTTGGTGCCGTAGCCCTCGATCTTCCCGGACGCCGGGCCCAACGCGTACCGCCGCTTCTCCTCCTGCGGCAGCGCGAAGAAGTCCCGCCCGACGCGCTGCAGCTCCGCCACCGCCGCCGCGGGCACGCCGTGGTTGACCACCTGGAACAGGCCCCACTCCCGCGCCGCCTCCGCGATGAGCGCGCCGGCACCGGGCTCCGACATGTCGATCACCGGCGCCTCCGGCGCGGCGGCCCCGCGGTACGTGGTCGCGCCCGGCTGCTCCTGCTCCGGCCGCACGAACTCCGGTGGCAGCGCGCCCAGCGACGTCGCCAGCGCCTGCACGCTCTGGTGCGCCTCTAACTCCATCCCTCGGTTCCTTTGCACGTAAGCCGGGCAACCCACTGATGACGGAGAAGCAATGTATATATATACGCGGCTCCTGCTCCGTAGGGGAGAAACCCGGAAGAAATGTGAGAGGAAATGGCGGCAAGAAGCAAGGGCCTCGCGGATCGCGTGTTTTTGGCCGTGCTATGCAGTACTACCTCAATGGTTCTGAATACTACGCACAGTACCTCACAAAAGTCGTCGAGATCACTAATGGATGCTCATGCAGTAGGAGCACTTGGGAAGGTACATGACCGGACCAAGGCAAACGCGACTAATTAGATGGTGTTTTTCCCGTGGAAGTTGGTGTGCAATACGTAGTCCACCAGGTACAATATGCTCGATGTGGCGCTCCGTTCGATCCAAGTTTCCAAGTCATGCCATGCGTAATGCAAGAATGAACCGCAATTTCTTCAGAACAGCACATCTATTCCTACTGTGATGTTAAAAGTTCCATAGGGATCTTTCGAAAAAAAATTCTATAGGAAAAAAAACATCCGTCCCAACTCCTAACTCATGCATATGTAGATTTGAGGCAATTTTATTGCTACTTCTTATTGTCTTGGTCAGATGGGCCCTACTAAATGAACCAACACAAGGCCTCTATTACTGGCACGACCCAATACGATACAATGCACGAGATAATGTCAATTTTGTTGATGAATAGTTTTGCGATAGAGAAATTGTATCTCCATCATGACATGTCTGAGTTTTAGACAGAGATGGAAGTTGGATATCAGCTCTGTGGTGCACAACCTTTTCATCCTTCATACTGAATGGTATAGTACGTGGTAGCTGTAGCAGTGGGTCACAAATCGTATGAATAGATGGCTGTTGTTTCGTGCAGTCCTTCACGTGAGCAACTGCCCTGGATCTTCCTCGGGGACGAGACACATATAAACTCATCTCATCTGGTCTTTTTTCCCAGCAAAAAAAAAAAATTCATCTGGTCAAGGAACCATTGATTCGTACAGTACATTCTAACACTAGAAACAATTTTGTTTCCATTCCTCGCTACCTTGGCCCGGAGAGCTGAGACGACGACATGTACGACGGCCAGCCGCTCATCGTCGTCAATGTCGTCGTCCCTGACCGGTCTCCGCCGGACCGCATCTGGTTGAGGTTGATGTCATCACTGCCTCCACCGGCCGCGGACCCGGCGCAGCCCCGGCCGTACAGCCGGAGGAACCCGAGCGACTGCACGCGCGGTTCCCACAGCTCCATGGTGCCCTCGAGCATGCCGACCACAACCGCCATGCTCGGCCGCTGGGGCGGGTCCTCGTGGAGGCAGCACAGCGCCACCTTCACCACCCTCTCCACCTCCTCGACCACCACGCGTCCCTCCAGCCGCGGGTCCGCCAGTTCCTTGTACTGCCCGGCCTCGTACGCCTCCAGCGCGGCGAGCGGGAAATAGTCACTTCTCGACGCCGAGCTGCCCGTCGTGCCGCTCGAGGAACCGGAGGCTTCGTTGCCGCCGCCGCCGCTTACGCGCTCGCTGCGGTTCTTGCGGCCACGCACGAGCTCCAGGAGCACCATCCCGAAGCTGTACACGTCGGTGCGGTTAGTGATGGGTGCGTTGGAGAGCCACTCAGGAGCGAGGTACCCGCGCGTGCCCCGCATCGTCGTGAACAGGCCGGACTGCTCCGGCGTGAGGAACTTGGCGAGCCCGAAGTCGGCAATCTTCACCAGACCGCCGTCGGCGAGCAAGATGTTCTCCGGCTTGACGTCGCAGTGGATTATCCTCTGGTGGCAGCCGAAGTGGAGGTACGCGAGACCCCTCGCCGCGCCGACGGCGACGTCCATCCGCTCCTTCCACTCCAGCAGAGGGCCGGCGGGCCGGAACAGGGAACGGTCGAGGGAGCCACGGTTCATGTACTCGTACACGAGGAGGCGGCGCTGGCCCTCGGTGCAGAAGCCGCGGAGGCGGACGAGGTTGACGTGGTGGATGTTGCCGATGACGGCGATCTCGGTGCAGAACTCGCGCTTGCCCTGCATCCCAACACCCTCGATCTTCTTCACGGCCACCAGCGAGCCGTCGGGGAGCTGGCCTTTGTACACGGCGCCGAACCCGCCCGCGCCGATCTTGATGCGGTAACTGTTGGTCATGTCCTCGATCTCCTCGTGCGTGAACCGGGTCGGGAGGCCAGGGATAACGATGTCATCGCCGCCGTCGTCTTCAATCTCGCGCACGAGGTGCGTTGAGTCTGACGGCGAGCGCTTACGCCGGAGCTGCAGCACCCTGGACCGGGACGCCCGCCTCTTTTCCTTGCGCCACGAATTGATTACGACGCCACTGACAATGACGATGAGCACAAACGCGATGACGGTCGGGAGCAGGATGGCGACGAGAGTGCTATTCGAGGCCGAGCTTTTCGATGACCCCTGGGATTGCGAGCTCTGGACTTTGATGTAACCGAGCCTGTCCGAGCCACCGGTTGAGTTGGCGCTTGTCACGGATCCAAGCTGGTGCTGCACCAAATAGCAGGACGACGAGGCGTCGACGTAGAAGTAGGCGATGCAGGAGCAGTTGCTGGTGCACAGCGCCCGGCATGACGAAATATTCTGGCCGGCCAGGTCCGGTTGCACGAACTTATTGGCGTAGTACGTGACGCCATTGCCAAGGCTGGCGTACGACGCCGGAAGCCTGCTACCTTCAGTTGCGCTGCTGCTGTTGCAGGAGCCGTCGGACAGCGCGGTGGACCCGTCGGACGGCGTGCAACCACCGTCTTGCGACGCCGCGAACAGAGGAGGGCACGTGCAGCCTCTGGGCGTGCAGAGCCCGAGCGCGCCACAGGAGAGTGGCAGCTCGCATCCATTGCCCGGCGCCTCGAATCCGCCGTCGATGGGCGTCGACGACGTGTTCGCCGACGCGAAGCTCGTGATATGCAGCTTCCCGTCAAAGCTTAGCTTAACAATACGCAGCTCGGCGGCCGGCAACGTGACCTGGATGACGACGCCGCCGTCCTCCGCTAGGAGGTACAGCCCCGTTCCGTTGACGAGCAATCTCTGAACGACGCCGTCGCGGTCCTTGATGGACTTGCCGTCGCTCGACAGCCGCCAGTACAGCGAACCCATCCATGTGAGCACGGCATCGGCAGCCGTCACGCTGAGCCGGTAGCGCCCCTCCGACAGGTCCGATTCCGACGCAGCGGATGCCAAGAACCCCCCGACGGGGAGCCGCTGCGACGACACAATCGAGTCCGTGGGGATGTCGAACGACTGCCAGAGCGTGGCGTTCCTCGCGTCGAGCAGCTCCAGGTTGCCGGTGTCGTGGAGCCGGAGCGCGGCCACTGAGACCCCGAACGGTGGCGTGGACCAGACTACCGTCCCGTTGGGGTCCTCGATGGAGATCCCCTGCTTCGTGAGCTGCAACGGGGCGGCGGGGTCGACGATAGGCGCGGCGCGGTTGGCGACCCAGACGCAGGTCTTGGACGGCGCGTGGACCACGGCGAGGTAGTACCGGGCCTGCTCCTGCTGCCCCGACGGGTTGTACACCACGGCCTGGAACGCGCCGTTCCTGGACTTGAGGAACACGCCGACAGTGTCGATGAAGAGGTAGTAGGACGCCGAGAAGTCCGGGGTGATGAGCTCCGTGGCGACCTTGCCCGCGCGGACCCGGAACCAGACAACGCTGAGCAGGAGCAAGACGACGGGGAGCTGGTGATGACGCATCGATGAGACTGAGCCCATGGAGCGGCGGGCTCATGGCATGGTGGTGGGGGAGGCGTGCGTGACGATGGCATGGCGGGGCAGGGCCGGAGGCAGGGGAGGTGGTGGTGGGTGTTGCGGTGGGGGAGTTGACTCGAAAGCCATTGGCCGGGGGTGGGATCTGGAGACGCAAAAAATAATGCAACGCGACGATGACTTGCGGCCCGCGCTGCGGCGTCGGCGTGCAGCTGCGGCCGCCTGTCTCGTTCCCGCTTTAGTTTACGGTGTGAAGGTGATGCCGGCACCGGGTGTGTCTGGACGTGGCGCGCGAATCGGCGGCACATGAACGGTACACTTGTTCACATTACATTTGTATTAAAAAAACAGAAAACTTTTGGCCACACCTTCTCCAAGCTGATCAGCATGGATTCACCACAGGGACACGATGTCTGGAACGAGATGAGTGTTTTTTAATTTTCAAATATCTTTTTTTTGTCTTATTTAAAAATTTTGTGAAAAATAATTAATTGTGAAATGATTTATTATTAGAAATATTTTGAGCTTGATTTGTTTATTTTTGTTATTTTCGTATATTTTTTAAATAAAATGAATGTTCAAATTTTGATTTCAAAAAATAAAAAACATCGTTTATTTTAAAACGGAGGGAGTATTATTTTTAAAACAATAAGCAGGTCTCTTAATGATTGTCATTAGGAAGCCTATCGGCTGATGATCTCGATGCGGATTCTGTTTGATTTGTTCCGATGGCGTTCTAGTATTTCAACCCGGGAACCACCTCCCCCCCGCCAGATATTCTACTAATATAAGCTTCAAAGTCAAACTTTTTTTAAGTTTTATTAATAATATCCAGACAAATTACATCATTTCTAATATAAAATATATTTTTTATGAAAGTTTATTTTATAATAAAATTTAAAAATATAATTTTTATATGATAAAATATTATTAATTATATATTATTAATAATCAAAATGATAAACTGTTGATTTTGAATAAATCTAAAAATATTTATATTTTAAAACGGAGAAAGTTTTTTTTTATCAGGAGGAAGTACTTCTAATCGTGCGAGAGCCGTGTCTGTTTCATCATGCGGCGTTCCTGTCGCTCCGGCCTTTCATCCAGCGCGCACGATGTCACGCACCCCAGTCCCAGATCCCCCGGAGGCGACGCGTCAGGGCACATGCTCTCGCCGGTTTGCATCTGGTGCAGATTGCAAGTGGTGCAGTTCGCAAGTGGATGCAAAAACCAAACAGAAATCTGCTCTGAACTCTGTAAGTATAGATTACTTCAAATTTGAACGCAGACTTGCACGGGCATGGCCGCATGGAGACCAGCCGAAAATGAGCCGGACTCGTTCCTAGATCAGCTTGAGCTTGTCAGCGTAAAGTCTCGTTGCCTCGCTCTCACCTGAGCATCAGGACCTGAAGTTTTGAACCCATAGATGTTTCAGGGTTACCATGGTGTATAGAAGCATCGTCCCATGTAGAGCAAAACAATGACCGATTCCGGTGCGCTCGCCGGGGACATGGTGATGAATTTTGCTCCGGGGCGTTGTTTTTCATATCTCCTTTCGTGGTTGCAACTTGTAACTTTATTCCAGGAGCAACTTGTCGCAGAATATTGCCGGCTTATTGGTTTTGCGGATCAAGCGAGCTGGCCATTCCTGATCCACGCGACTATAGATGCATGCATCAGGCGCTGCACGCATTCGCTTGTACGGGCTACGGAATGGAGTGGACGGTGGCGTACGCGTCGACGGCCGGCGAAGTTCAGTTGCGTGCAGTGCAGTCAGACTCATGGTGAAAGCTTGCAGAGCAGCGGAAGAACGGGCAAGCTGCTGGGGGAGCTTCGTCATTCCTGCACGCGATAACCGTGCCGCACAATTTGTGTGCAAGACACTGAGCCAACAATCGCCGGCGCTTCTGTTGCCGGTGACCCACGCCGTCGCCCCCGGCCACTCCCCCTCGCTCAACGTCACCTGTACGCACCTTCTCTCCGAAAAAATGGGTTCTTCATGAGGCGCCACCGAGCCGCAGGAGTGGCTGCGCGCACATTAGCTTCTACTTCCTCTTTCTCGGGTCTCATATTTTTTTTGATGTTTTGAATTATGATACAGTTTTAAAAATGCAACTTTAATTTTTATTTTTTTCTATAAATTTTTATTTAAAAATAACATATGTATACTTTTATGAAAGAAATTTTAAAAATAAATCTATTCATATAATTTTCACATTTTTAAACTTAACCACTTTAAAGTTAATATATCTAAAATATCAAAAATAATGATCCTGAAGAGAGTAAACAGCACGTTTTCTATAGAAGAATCTTATGCACCGTCTGTTGACTTGCACCATCACAAGCCGCATTGCAAAGTCAACCACCACGGTATGTCATAAGGCTAACGCAGCTTCACCGGCCTGATGATGCAGAAATGTTAACTCGTCAGATTCAAATTGTTGCTTCAGAGAACTAAAAATAGTACCCCCAACACACAGGTGCCACCACAATCAAATCATATAAACTCTCAAGCTGACAGCAATCCTTGTTTGCGTCAAACGTCCGATCTCAAGTTGACAAAATTCTACAGCAGCATCGCATAAACCGATAACAGCCTTGGATTTCCCAAGACTGATACGATAACCGTGAAACCTTCAATCATCCACATAAGCTGTGCACATCACAAAACAAGCAGCACAAATTGAATGGTGTGCTTACTGGAAACACCATGATGTGAGCATTCCTCAGTATAGTAGATAACAAAACCTGAGCTCGAAGAGCCATGCTGTCCTACAATTATTATGTATCAGGCAGCAAATTTTCCGGGGGCCAAAAAGACATCTCTCACCTGTTTAATGAGTTCCTCTCATCAAAGGGATGACAGAAGAATCATCCATTAACAAAAGGGCAAAAGATTTAGCTACTGGACTCAAAGTAATTGATACAATCTCATCCACCAGAGATTCTCTCTCCAAGAATACATGTCAAACTTATAAATCAAGCGCTTGCTTTCAACTCAACCTCTGCGGCGGCTGTGGCTGGTGGTGGAGTAACACCACCAGTTGTTGGGCTGGAAAAGGGAAACAAAATAAATAATCAACTGGACATTCAAAAGAAAATGGCTATTGTAGAAACCAATTAAAAAGGTCAGATACTTACAGTCCAACCATGACTTTGAAAGCATCATAAATTCCCCACTGAGCACCAGTAAGGGTACCAATCATGACAATACGAAGTGGAAGTCCTCTGGTGAAAAGACCCACGAGGCCCATCTTCTTAACAGCCTGGAAGAATACAGCACCAATACCCATCAACTAATGGCTAATAACAACATAGCAAGATAAAGGCTGAGGTAATAGCTGAAATATGCTTACATCACCAACTGTAGCACCCTTGGCATTGTTCAGGAAAGAGACGAGGTTGTCTGCTGGGTGAGAAACAATAGCACAGAAGACACCAGCAATGTAACCACCAGCAAAGCTGATACCCAACTGGAAAGGCTTGCTACACTCAGATTTCGGTGTGGGAACAGCATGCTTGTAGATCATCTCAACAATTGTCTCAAATGAAGCAAACTTCATCATGGTATCTGAATAAATCAAGGAAATATTCAACAGATGAGTACAAAATAAAAATTACATATGAAAGAATAAAGCAAAAGAAATAAGCACAGGCATTCCAATAACTTAGTGGTGAAAATTTAGTCTGCTAATTTATGAAACCCCTGGTTAGGAAATACTCTATATTGGCTACAAAAGCTACTGTGGATCAGTCCATGCCATGGTAAAAAGAGATTCTAATTATCAGGAAAACTAAGATGTTTGATAACAAAATATACAGAGGACTACTACTGAGAACAAGAGATTAGGGGAAATTAGTTTTTTTTTTTGGGAGGGGAGGGGGGAGGGTTCTCATGCAGATTTAAATCCCAGAAACCAGAGAGCTAAAGGTATAAAACTAAAGCAGAAATATGGGTTCCCTTTACTCCAAGGCCATTTGCTCGTTTTTTTTTTTTT
>BCLF01000007.1:1604898-1618859 GCA_001602275.1 Zoysia japonica | reverse complement strand
AAGCTGCATAAGGCATTTATGCAACATCACCCAAAAGCTAACAATTAGTATCATATGCTCTCAATCAATAACTGTCAAAACCAATATAGAGCTAAATGTAGTAACAAGCGCCATCCGCTCCATTTGTCATAATATGTAAGATAGACAAAAGACAGCTGCCTGGTCAATACATAATTGTTTTAATAGACAACAGTATATGACCAGTCTGACAAATGATGTGTTGATATCCCTAATGTTATGAAAGTTTCTACAGAATCCAAAGTTCCTCGTGGGAAAATTTTCAAAGGGTTTTAATCCTAAAAATATCTCCAGGTTTTCCTAAATTTCAAACTAAGAAGGGCACACATTACATAAAAATATACATAAATTTAGCGATGACCACTGCACAACAAAGTGTCCTGTTCACAAGAATCACAAACACATCAAGAGAGTTTAGGATCGGTTTCAGAGCACTCAACTTCAATGTTTTATATTGAGGCAGCAACAAAATAGAAAATAAACTTGAAAAATAAAGAATATTGTACCAAGACAACACAAGTTACTTACAAGGAATCTGACGGCCCCAGAGAGGAACAAGTCCCTTGTAAAGCCTTCAAGTAATAAAACAGTAAGTTTGTACATTAGATCAGAAACAGAACACTAAAACATGGAATTCATTCAATCCATTTACTTACCCAAGAGCACCCTCCGAACGGACAAACTTGGGAAGCCCATCGCTCAACCCACGAGCAAACCCAGGTTGTGTCTGCACACGAACCTTCACAGCTTCAAAGGGGCAGAGAGCCACATCAGCAATTACCTCAGCAGAAGCAGATCCTGCGAGGTAGATTAAGGTCTTGTACTTTGCGGCATACTCTGGCCCTGCAATATCTGAGTAATACTTCTTAAAGAACTCGTAGAAACCAAACTTGCAAGCCCCTTGAGCACTGTATCCAAGCAAGGTAGGCACCCATCCCCTGAACAAGCCCCTTGCTCCTTGCTCCTTTAACAGGACGCCAAAACCAGATGTGATGCTCTTGTATTTCGCTGGATCAATCTGAGATAAATAACAAGTCATTATGTAGAGAACATAGCTAATCACGCCCCCACTGTAAAGGGAGTGAAATTTGGGTGTTCACCAACATTAAATTCAATATCAAGGTAAAATATTAAATAACTAAAACACTGGCCACTATATGACCTAAATTAGAGAAAATAATTCAGTTGCCACAGCTATTTGCATTTCTTCACACTTCATGCTAGGGTGTGCCTATTGGTTTAACACAGATGAAACAAAATCAGATACCACAAAAACCATCGATCTGTTGCATATTATGGTCTGTCTGACTCCAAACATGATTTGTATATCAACTGAGTTGATAAAAATAGAACTGCACATCAATTTAGTTTGTATCATAATCAGATCACATAAGTCGTAATGCATATACGAAATTAGCCTACTGTAGAAGATGAATGTTAGGCCAGTGGCCCAGTGCAAAAAAAAAAAAAAAAGAGTACATCACGAGGTGGAATCCCTTAATTATCAATTCCAGAAGCTAACAGCGAGCATCACGAGGTGGAATAAAAAATAACATCAACACAGGAACTACTCATAAGGTTGCAGTAAACTGATGACATTAAGACATCTAGAACTCTGGGCATAGATCCTCACTTCGAGTACTTGAAGAGCTAACAAATGTTGAAGGGTACCTGCAGCACTCAGCAATCAATTTAAAAGCCGCATACCTATCAAGCGGAACTATTCATCATCAACTACACCAACTAAAAAGAAGAGGACGTCTGGAGCACAAACGACGGATAAAAGCAGCCTTAGTTAACAAAGGACGAAATACATGCGCATGGTGGCGACAGCGCGATGCTAGACTTATGCATCCAGATCACGACGTACTGAAATGGAGATCGTAAGTACGCAACTACCACATCACGCATCGAAACAACAACAAACAGCCAGATCCATGCCAATCTTAACCGAAATGGTGGCCCGAAAGCAACAAGGCCACAGATCTAGGCGACTAGCCGCTCACCTGCATGTTGCACTTGACGAGATCGAGCGGGGTGACGGCCGTGTGGGTGAGCCCGCAGCTGGCGATCCCACCGGCCGTGCAGGCGGCGTAGAACGCCGGCGAGTACATCTCGATCTTCTCCTTGGGCGCCTGGATCGAGATCGGCAAGCCGGCCGCTCCTCCGGCCGCGGCCGGGGCCGGGGCGGAGGCGGGGAGGTGCGCGCCGGCGGCGGTGAAGGAGCGAGCGGCGGAGGAGTAGAGGAAGCTCGGGAGGAGCGACTCGCGGGAGCGATCGGAGAGCGCCATCGCCGCCGAGAGATCTGGACTACTCGTCGTCTCTCGCGTGGGAGGGGGAGCTTTCCGTGAGCTCTCTGCGGTCGCGTGGAAGTAACAAGGGGGCGGAGGCGAGGACGGAGGAGGGGTGATTTCCAACTTGCTAGGGCATCGATAGATCTCTTTGGTTGCTGCGGGTGCTAGGGAGTTTCAGATCTCTTTGGTTGCTGCGGGTGCTAGGGAGTTTCACTGACTGTGGGGTCGGAGTTAGTGGGTCCCGGTATTCAGTTGGTGACTCTGTTTGCGGCTGAAAATCGAGTTTCAAAAGGTACTCTTTACATGGTGATTATTGAAATGCGTCAAACGTTTCTCGCATTTCACCAACTGTTCGAAAGAAGGGGGGAAAAAAAGAAGAAGAGTACGCCAAAATCCTCAACTGCACATTTTTTAGATGGGGTACAAAATCATCTTATATTCTTTACATCTGAAATTAAACTAATTATTATAACATTTTACGTTACAAAGGAGTATTCATACATAACCATTTGCCACGTGATGCTATGTCTCCCACTAGTTAGACGACATGTACATGTACTTAGTCGTCCTTTTAGAGTGAAATTGGACTGGTTCTATAAAAGAAAATGAAACTCTAATTTTGTAATTTTAATAATAATATTAAAGTTAATGAGAATATGTGGATGATTAGGTGAATATTCCACGGCGGCCCCGCGACGGGACAGCTTTGTTCCGGCCGTCCATTCGGCGCGCAGAAAAAATATTCACGGGACCAGCTGCCCCGTGACCCCGTCGACGGTCCCCCGCGGTCCAAGCTTCGGCCGATCGGTCTACGGAGTACCACCAATTCGGCCCATGTGCTAGACTCGGCTCCGTTATGGGCTCACGAATGAAGATCAGCAGATGGGCTATTCGAGGATCAGGCCCATCTCACGTCCAATGCTAATCGTGCGCGTGGAAACCTGGGGCGGGAGTCTCCATGAATTTCCGTCGCACGCCCAAACGACCAAGCCAGCCGTCCACAGTTACTTGGCAACTCGCACCATCTCTGCTTCGCTGCGGCTGATCAGCTCCTCCTGGCCGGCAAGCAAGCCAGCGCTTTGTCACTGTGCTCAAGTCACCGGCGCCGAAGCCGAAAACTCACCTCACCTCGCTGCGGGATCGCTTTCGTCTCAACGCAAAGCCATTCTTTCCCTGCCTCACCTCAGTTTCCCCGTCGAACCAATCATCCAAACCTCCCCGTCGCGTCGCTTTAAAACCATCCTCGCCGCATGCACAGTTCTCGACCTTCCCCAAGCCTGCCATCCAACCCAAGCAAGCGCTCTCGAGGCAGCGGATCAGCCCGTCCAAGCAATGTCGTCGACGGACGGCGGCGCGCGGCGCCGGACGTGCCGCATGTACTGGTGCTACCAGTGCGGCCGCGCGATCCGCATCATCTCCAACCCGACCACCGACGTCTTCTGCCCGCGCTGTTTCGGCCGGTTCCTGCACGAGATCGACCCGCCGGCGCTCCCCGCGCTCCCGCCGCCGCACTTCGTCCCGCACCCGTTCCACCCGCAGCACCAGCACGACGGCGAACCGCGACGCTGGGTGATATACGGCGGGGAACACAGCACCACCGTGCCGGGGCGCGCCTTCCGCCAGCCTCCGCCCGCGCCGGCGCCGGTTCCGGCTCCAGTTCCTCGTCGACGCGTACCCTCCCCGCCTCCGCCGCCGGTGGCGCGGCGGCCGTCCACGCCCCCGGCCATCGACCCGGGCGACTACTTCACTGGACCCAACCTGAACGGACTGATCGACGAGCTCACCCAGAACGACCAACCCGGGCCGCCGCCTGCGGCGTCGTCGGCGATCGACTCGCTCCCGACGGTGCGGATCAACGGGACGCACCTGGCGGACGGCTCGCAGTGTCCCGTGTGCAAGGAGGACTTCGAGCTCGGGGAGGCTGCGCGCCAGCTGCCCTGCAAGCACGTGTACCACTCGGACTGTATCGTGCCGTGGCTGCGCCTACACAACACGTGCCCGGTCTGCCGGTACGAGCTGCCTGGTGACGCGTCCGACACCAACGGCGGCAGCGGCGGCAGCTACGGCGCCTCAACTCGCGGCAGCGGCGTTGGCAATAGGAACCGGGAGCGGTTCAGAGAGCAACCTACGATGGTCAGGTGGGGGCCGTTCTCGTGGCTGTGGCCGCCGCGGGGGCTGGACGATTCCGACGACGAGTGGGAGCACGGGCGGCGTCGTAGGCAGGAGGCGGTCGACGCCGGCGGTAATGATTTGACGGCACTTCAGTCTTTTGCCGTTGTGGCAACCTGCGTCTTCATCTTCTCCTTCATAGTCTGAGGAAAATTCAGAACCATCTGCACATCAAAGATGTGCAAGATATGTCGGAGTACGCAAAATAATTCAACAGTAAATTTAACTTGCGGTTTAACTAACTTTTCTCCTCGTTTTCGAGTTTTTTTTATTACTTTTTTTCAGCGTTCTACGCATGGTGTCGCTCTCTGTTTCTTATATAGCTCTTCACACAGAGATGACTCCCTTACTCCATGCTCAGTTAAGTGATCTCACCGCTGATTCTCTTCCTACTACAGAAATGCCATGTGCTAGCCTAGCAACCTGACAGCAAAGAAGGCAAAGATGCTCGCTAATCTGTGTTATGTTGGCATAGGCAGGTAACTCGTGCCCCCCTAGCAAAGATTTATGCTACTTCAGGATGTTCCACATAAATGGTGAAAGTCTCATGAGAGGGAGATGCATTGCTTAGCGAAAATGAAATCGAGCCTCCTATAAAGGGTACGTAACTACGCACGTAGGCAAAGGAACACGTCAAATTAGTGGCAGTTTCATGTACAGTCAATTATGTAGGAGTATGTACCATGATATTCAGATAACATTGACTTCAGTGAATTCAGTGAGCAAGTTGCATGATCCTGTGAGTTTACATTCTACACAATACTGAGTCGAACAAAGATTTTCTGGTTAACCTCTCATCTTTTCAAAGAAACAGAGCAAATTCAAGACGTCGTAGCAACATAAGGCCTCGTTCGTTCGGTTGCACTGATTTCATTCCTGGGTTGTTTCCATTCCAGCCCAGGATTAAGTTAAACCAGGTGTATCACTCAAGCCTGATGACACATCATTTCTGGCCAGGATTAATTCAGCAGCAACAAATTAGCTGTTCGGTTCACAGGTTCATGATTTCAGACAACAACAAATCAACGAGACAGCAAGTTCACAGGTTCAAGATTCCAAACAGCAACAAATCAACAAACCATGCACCAGGGCCACACACTAGGGCTATGTTCACACATCATTCATACATTAGAGCTGTGTTCTCACAGCATATTCAGACAAGTTCAAACTAGACCTAACTGAGCCTCAGACCCAAAAATTAGATGTGCACCCATGCAAGTTCAGCTTCCCACTCTTTGCGCCCTCCAACTTGAAGCTTTGGGCGTAATCTTCTTCCAACAAAACCTTGGTTAAAGTCAAGATACACCGTCCCATGTAATCCTACAGAAAACAGTGAAATAGTTACAACAAGTATACCTGCAGTTGACAAAACCACTCAGCTAGTAATACAATGAAAACCTTCAATGGAACTTACTTTACTGAAAATGTCGTGATCATAAACTTCTAGCATAAGCATATCATGCTCTCAGCATATGGGAAAGTAAAGATTCTCATAAAAAATCTGCACAAGCCATCACTGTGGAATACTAGAAATAGTCCAAGTTCTAGACCCCATGTCAGCAAAACCCACTGCCATTACACAGTTCAACCTAGAGCCGTAAATTCTTTTAAAAGATCAAAATAGTAACTCTACAAGCAAATCAAACATCAACCAAGTTCCACTATGACCAACTAAGCACTCAATCTTCTGATTTCAATTCTGATTTCAGTAACTCTACAACCAAGTTATGATCAAAATAGTAACTCTACAACCAAGTTCTGATTTCAATAAACTAATTGACTTCACTTCTGATTTCATTAAAACAAAAATTAACCATAATTTGAAAAAATGCAGAAGAATGTTTAACAAACCCTTTCTTGAATCAAAAAGGCACGAACTACATTGAGTTATGACAGTTTCAACAACCTACAAGTCTCATCAGAACTGGCACTTTGTTGTCTTATGGTAGCAGACAGCTTATGCTACGCATGTTGAGCAGTCTTCCTACCACCTCTCCTTCTGAAAGGTGTGCCAATGTATTGTGTCAGAACACAAAAGGGCGCCAACATATTGTGGAATGCAGAACAACGTTTTTGTGTTCTGGAAGGTGTGCCAACGTATTCTGGATCTTTGTTTAGAGCGTTGTGTTACCTGTTGTCAATGAGAATTATCAAGATCTGAGTTTCTCCTTTGTTCTATCTCAACTTGCGGGTGCTACTGCTACCGGACGGCCCTTCGATGTAGAGGCCTACCACCGTCGTGCACTGAAGGTCAGGGATTGTTGCCGGCGACGTCCTGATCATGGCTGACGCCGACGAGATCTCGAGCCATGAAACCGTGCAGCTGCTCAAGTGGTGCGACGGGGTACCGCCAGTCACGCACCTGGAGCTGCAGAACTACCTCTACTCTTTCGAGTTTTTCGTGGATCGTAGCAGCTGGAGGGCGACGGCACATCCGTTCGCCGACGAAGCACCGCGTACTGTCACTCCCGGCATCGTCGAAATGGAGGCAGCGAGGTCAAGATCCAAGAAACAGTAGGGGAGGACGTCGGGTGGACGAGTCTAGGTTGCCGTCGTCGCGTCGCCGGCAGTTCTCCTGGTGCGAGCCGCGCCGCCGCGAGACCTCGCCCGCACCCGTCGCCTGGAGCCGCCGCGGCAACGAGTTTCGTCGAGCGATTAAGGCCATTTTGGCAGAGCTCCCAGCATTTGGACTCACTTCAGTATTTGAATTCACTGCGAATTCTGCTGTGAAAGTGATTCGCTTTGATTTTTTAAGATAAATTTTTAGAATTAAAATTGAGAATCAATTTATAGAATCAGTTGATTCTCTGAGATAAACTCTTAGAATCAAAATTGAAAATCAGTTTACAGAATAAAAAGAAACTATTTTTTTAGCTTCTAACCTTTTAAAAATAAATCATTTTACAAAATCAAACTAAAATCACTTCTTAAAAAATAATATTTAATTAGAGATCCACTGATTTTGTCACAATCAGGACCCTAACGTTCGATCGGGAGTGGTTTCGATCCGGATGGGCTGTGGTGGGGATCGGATCCCAGCCGTTCCACGCACGGATTGGCCGAGCCGGCCCGAATTTCGTTCCTGTTGGGCTGAAAGGAACGGTCGTTTCGGGCTAGACCGGTATTCGTTGCACCTTTGTCCGATCCAACTGGAATGGACCACGTTCCAGACCATTCCTGCGTAAACAAACGAGGCCTAAACAAGGCCATGTTTCGATGTTCGCCTTTTTTGCATGTAGATTGATGCGCTCGCAGCATCACATGGACCACTTAGATTGTATAGAACTAGCATTGGCTTTGTCATCAGCAAAGAAACGACCTGAAATGGCGCTATTGTTTTCGACAGGCCAGTATATATAAATGGAAACAGTTTTTAAATAGTCCACTACACGCCAAAATTGTATTTGCGTCCGAGTGCTTCTTTGCCCGCAGAACATTCCATCAGCTTAAACCACTATTGAAAACACTACAGTAGTCAACAATCTCAGGGTTTATCTCAAAACGGCAAAAACCTCTAGCTTTTAATAGTATTAAGGTATCGATGGGCTTTGATTCTAAAACCATAATTTCACATTGCTAAGGTTTTCGAAAAACCATGACATCCAAACAGGACCCAAGTTCTTTTGTATAAAATTATTCAGTTTATCTCTGAGAGGGGCGGCCCTTTAAACCACTATTGAGCATGGTCCCGAAACCGGCCTCAAACCCTGCGGTGTATGATGCATTATATAGACCCATCTGCAAGGAAAATATCAGAGTTCATTATGCTTATCGATATCAAAGGCATAGGCCACAGAAATACTAGCAAGGAACTAACCATTATGCTCTCCAAATGTGGAATGACTAGTCCCTTAAGGCCATCAAAATCTAATTTGGAAGAAAGTTCTTCTGTCGTAAGGTTCAATTTCTTTGATACCTGCAGGGCAATATTAATCACAGAACAAAGAATACCAACAACAAAAATAGAGAAAGAAATAAAGCTCATAACCTCAGACAGGAACAATGGGGACATGAAAGTGTCAAACACATCATTTACACATTTCTCAACGGTGACAGCACTGTTAGGTTTATCTACTTTGCTCTGCGAACTTTCTGTGCCCTTGCACCGAACTTTGGGCTTGGCCTTACCTTCAGATCAGCGTGAAATGTGTCATGCTCAACTTTTTGAACTTGACAGTACAATAATAAGCTCAGGTAAAATTACAGATAAAATGCAAGTTTATAAGTATAGACTGTATAGGCTTAACAATAAGCAAGAAGAAAATAGCTTCACCCATTTGCACTATGATGTTTACAAGGCCGGATACTATAAACTATTCAATTTCTTCTTCAGAAGTCAAATTCATCATTTTAGAATGATCATCAAAGCTGTGTAGTAAAACAAGTAACAACTCATGACACGATTCAAGGACATAAACAAATGCATATCAAATATTACAAGATATATCCCCAAGATAACAGTTTTTAACTTCATGTCTGAACAGGATTGGGTGAATCCCTAAATATATCTTGCGACAGATGCTACATAACATTCTTTTCTGATGGCAGACTGGAATGTGACCAGAACACTACTGTTAGGTTTCTTTGAAGGTGGCGACAAACATTATATTGCTAACTCGTGGATGTTTCAGACTCCCCAATAGCACTTTCCCTGACGTTGAATAGTAAATGGAGTACACTAAAGGAACATCCACTCGACTAAATGATAATCAAACAATTGTGAGCCCAAATAACAAGGCTGACAACTCATCTAAATATTGTTGATTCAGCATTACATACAGCTAAAAAATGGCACAGTTTACATGGAGACAGTCGACACTCGACACTCGAGAGAGCAAACAACCACACATAAACACTTAAAAGAAGTACGTTGTGAACAATATCTTACCTATCTCTTTGGGTGCATTATTTTGATAAGTAACATTAGTAGATGTCACATCCTCAACTGGTTTTTCGGTTGAGACTGGGGTATCTGATGGCACAAGATGTGCGAGATCAGGAGGACTATCCTTACCCACAACAGGTGAAGCCTGGATCAAAACAGTAATATTAGAACGCGTGCCAAGTGTATAATCGAAAACCTACCCTGATGACCCAAGACTGCAAGTATTACCTCTAAGTCTACATAAGCTGGTTGCTTCCCAATGGAGATGAGAAACTTGTCCAGATTGCTTGAGCTAAGAGCTGAGGAAATAAATAGGATCAAAGGTCAGATGGAAGGGTCAGTTTCTTTGTGCCAAAAAAATAACATTAAGTCAGACATGCATATGCCATTAGTGCAACTTCCACAAAATTGCTGGGTTTTGACAGCATGAATGGCTTAAAATTGTCCCCGCATGACAGTAACTACAAATTATAAGCAGGTAAAATAATGGTAAACCATGTGTTAAGAAGTTTTATACAAATTCATACCAATTGTAACATCATTTGTCAGTGGATGGAAGTAACAGCTCGGCTTAGACTTGAAACCTTGATCAAGTAATAGGGAAACAGCACTGCCAACAAAATTACAGTTCTAGATCAGTCAAACAAATTACTCAAAAAAGTAATCTGAAAGCATCAAATTTATAGAGTACAGTCCAGATAACTATGAGATAGAAGCATCGACAACACGAAAACAAAGAGTTTTAAAAGAGGAGAATATTTTAAGCACTCAAGCAGTTTATATTTCATCAGTGGCATTTGTAACACCTCACAGTAAAATAATAGTCCAATGACAACCCATACCTTGTAGACTCGTTTATTAACGCAAAGGGAGTAACACACCCTAAGGGCACCTGGACATAATAAATGAGAAAGGCATATCAACGTTTTTTTAGGAAAAATAGTAACACAAATTTGATGATCAAACTATCCAAATAGAACTCTACTTAAAGCCTTCATGATCTCCTCAATGAGTATGAACCAAAAAATGGAAGCTAATATAAAGAAAACAAGTCTCAGATATGTGTAATAATTAAAAAACAGGATATGCATCCTAGTCTGGGGAACTCATCCACACTACAAAGTACAAACCGAAAATTGCTGAGCTTACTTCAATTAATTAAACTTCCAATGAATAAAAATATCGTGATTACACCATTTATAATGATGGAACGCCCTACACAAAAGCAGAGCTCCTCGCACGTAACCTAAATAGCAACAAACTCCCTTGACATGGTTTACAATGAGCCTGGCAAAGTACAGGATATTTTTAGCAGCATACTCCCTTGGCCCTGTTTATTTTAAGCGATAAAGAACACAAAGATGCACTACTATCTTTTTACTTCATTGCTCCTACGATTACTTAGGTTAGATTCCAAAGAGAAACGTTTGATTTTTTTTTAAAAATAAATCACATAGATATTTGACCTGAAGCACTTGGAGCAAGTTTTCCTCGGGTGCCATTCGAAGACCGCTTTTCCCCAAACCAAGCCGCTGGGACAGAACTATGTTGCAATGGTCAAATAAATAGTCAATAAAATGCTTAAAAATGAATCATATAAGAGGAATGATCAAGGAATTTCACCTACTTTTCATGTCAACTTTGGTGCCCTCAAGGGCGGAAACAACATATAACCGATGCTTCTTGTCCTGTAAGAAAGAATCAGGAGTATTAAATTAATGCATGAAGCCATGAAAACAGGTGGCTCAATTAATAGAATTATCAGGTAATTGCCCATTAGATGCAAAACACATACCTTCAGAAGTAAATTCTTACTCAAAGCACCTCCTAGATGTCCAACATATTTTTTCTGGCATAGCAAAATTATTAGCAAGCATAAAAAATGAATCGGAATCCATTGCAGAAAAAACATGGCCTTCTAGATTCACTGACCTGTTCTTCGACCGTCAATACGACAGGGTGACTGTAGCAGGTGAAATCTATCTTAAGCTCCTGCAGAAGACAAGAACACCAAATGAGCCCTATGCCCCTATATGGGTCGTTCCACACTTCCACAGTGAACCTAGAGAGAAAACTAAGTAACTCCTATAACCTAGGTTATTGCAATGCTCACTACAACTGCGCAATTTCAGTCTGATTTACGAACCATAGTGCGAAATCCTCGCCTTCATAATCCCCAACAGCTTTTACTTAACCACATTTTCCACGCTACGATATAGCTAACTCCGAGCAAGATCAATATGAATATAAGCATCTACGGTACAACCAGGAGCACAAGAGCATCCACGAGGGCAATCTAGCTCAACTTCAAGGCCATGACGCGACGCGGCCGAAAAAACAGAGATGGTTGGAGCGACAGCGAGAGAGGGAGATCAGGGACGTCGCAGCGGCGCGGGTGGTGTTACCGACCTGGAGGCGCGCGAGCAGTTGTTCCTTCGTGTATCCCATGGCTCCCGGCGGCGGCGGCGGTAGCCGCTAGTAGGGCTGAAGAGGGGAACGAACGCCTGGAGCGCCTCGGCTTTTCGGTTGTCGACTGCCGTGCAGCGGTAACTGACGCGTGGGCCTGCATGACCCACGCGTCAGTCACAATGCAACGGGTCGGGGGCCGGACGAGTTATATCGGGTCGGGTCCGGTCCGAACTGTTGCTGATTTGGACGGCTATTTTTTTTTTCCACCATCGGTTCCGTGACCAATAAATAGTTGGGAAAATAAAATTTTCTGTTGCTTCTGAGTTTTGACCATAATCCATCTCCTTTGCAGCAGCTAGTCCTAAAAGGAACAAAATATTTACGACCGTGAAAGGTGCATGCACTGATGAGGCTGTCATCGATCACAGAATACGGAAGTCCACTTAGGGCCCATGTCATATATGGCCCACCATTTTAGTCGCCATGATCCCAGAAATCCTGTAACTGCTAGATTCTGCATTCATCCAACAAATGAACTTGCAAAAGGAGACAATGCTTTGGACACAAGCAGGAGCATTAGATCATGCGTCAATCCATTACTTGAACTTGCAGAATAACAGGTCCTACACATAGTATTATAGTATATGGCATGCAACTGAGAGGAGGTTGGCTCCATGGAAAGCTGCTTCAAAACATGTAGCTCCATGAACGCCCGCGCAATTGCACAATTAACCTATTACAATAATCAACTACATTTGCTGGAGTACGAATCAAATAATCCTTCGCGGTATATAAACGCTTATTAATTGTAGCGTAACCAATTCTTGGTCACGCACGGAGGAAATAGTAATTAATTCAGTCAGTGTCGCGGGGACGAGAAATGGATGATTGATCACTTGGGACTTTGTCAGACTTTGTCAGCTGACGATCGAGCGTTTTTTGTTTGAGCCCGATCGATCAGTTGCAGGAGGAGAAGCTCCAGAGGTCGATCTCACCTTCCTCCTCCCAATCGGTCGCCATGGGCGCCGGCGCGAAGAACGTGCTGCATGGGTCCATCATGCCGTACTCCATGCACTTGGGCGACTGGAACAGGAAGGCCTCGATGTCCGCGAGCGAGCCGTAGTCCACGTCGCCCATCGTCCCGTCGTCGCGCGCCATCATCGTCTCGCAGTACTGGTGGTCAGTGATGACGGTCTCCGGCGAGCTAACGCCCCATGACGCGCTGTCGACACCGTAGCCGCACGGCGGATGACTGGCGGCGTCGTTGATGGCCGCCGCGGCTGCAGGGTAGGACGCGGGCCCGGCGCCCTGCTGCAACGGGCTGCAGGCATTGGCCGCGGCCGCGGCGGCGACGCGCTGGATGGACTTGGGCGACATGGCGGCGGCCGGGATGTGGAACGGGAGGTGCACGGGGAAGTTGAGGTCCGCGGCGGAGCCCTTGAGGCAGAGCAGCGCGGCGTCGTAGGCGCGCGCGGCGGCCTCGGCGGTGGAGTAGGAGCCGAGCCATATCCGCGTCTTCTGGTTGGGCGCCCGGATCTCCGACACCCACGAGCCCCAGCTCCGCATGCGCACGCCCTTGTACTGCCTCTTCCCGCCGTGCTGCTGCCTCGCCGCCGCCGCATTGCCCGCGGCGCCGTTGATTGCCGCCTCCGCCTGCAGCTGCGCGTTCTTCACCATGATGCCGCACGGAGAGACGCTACGATTCCTTTCTTTCTTTGACGCGTGATGTCTGTCGATGGTTAGGAGTGCAAGCTCGACGCTGAACGAACCGCAAGTAGAAGTGGCAGCTGCTAGCTGTTGGGGTAGGTGTGCGTGGCTTCCGGGTTTGCGAAGCGCATCGTCCGATGGCTTATTTATAGGGCACACACGGGCGCATCAGGCTGTGCACTGATAGTATTATGAATATCTTTTGTCTCGCCTCATTTAGCTGTGCGCCTGCGCGTGTGACGCCCAATTTTAAAACGATTTCGTCACATCACACTGATTTTGCCGTGCATTTCTTTTCGTCCAATACAGCATCTTCGGCGCAAATTGCAATAATGCAGTGGAAATTCGACTAGGATATTGGCGAAGGAAGGATCCTGCGAGTTCCGGTCCTACGTACGCCGCCGCATGTCAGCGAGCGAGCGTCGTCCGCGGCGACAGGCTGTACGACGCTTGGAGTTTACTCGACTGCGGAGCAGGCA
>BCLF01000007.1:1569685-1594511 GCA_001602275.1 Zoysia japonica | reverse complement strand
CGTTGGGCCGCGCGCCGGCGGCAGTGGCCGCCGGCCCTCCTTTTTTTTCTCTCTCTTTTTTTTTCTCAGGTCTTTTGCGGCTGCTGTTCTTTTCTTTTTCGCATGTTCTTTCGCGGAGCCCTAGGCATCTGCCACAGTGTAGCCTGTGGCTACGATTTTTCTTTCGGATCTTTGCTCGCGGGTAGGGTTCCAGCGAGTTTTTCCATACTCGTCGGGATCCACTCCTAGACTTGGCTCTGATGCCAATATTGTAATCTTTTCTCTGGGTCTAGGAGTGTAGATCCGAGAGTTTCCGTGTCGATAATAGATCTGTGGTTCGGAGGTGGTCAATACCTTCGGATCCGGTCGCCGGAGTCGTGGAAGACGATCTGGCCATCTGCTCTTTATTGGTGCGGTCCTCTGCGCTAGAGCAGCGTCGGTCGGTGAAGAGGGCAGTGGCGTTGGAGTCACGGCGACGTCGTCGATCTCTCGGTGACGACAGTCGTCGTGGCGGTGGTGCTTCTCGTCGGCACAGCGCCCCCTCACAGATCAGGTTTAGGGATGTCGGTGGGATGCGGCGGTACGGACAAATTTAGGTCATGAGTTCCGGCCGGCCCCCCACCTCTATTTATTGTGGCGCTGATGACAGAGGCTCACCAGTCATAATGGGCTGAGCGCCCCCGATCAGGGCGCGATTAAATCAAGAGCCCATTAAAACCGTTGGGACAAAACGGTGGAGATCCATTTCTAACAACACCCTCGTGACCGTGACCAGTCCGTTGTTTAACATCGAGCCATTTTGCCACGATATCAGAAAAAAAAAATAACATAACTCCACTGTCAAGACAGGGAGACAGAGACGACGATGCGGTCTTCTGTAACTTCGACGGACAACCCGAAATCCAGGGGGGTCGAAAGGCCAGGACGACAAGCTAGCGACCGAACCCTGTCCCAATTTTTCAAACGGATTAACATCACATTGATCGGATACGCTCAGGATCGGAACCATTTGATTAAATTCGAGCCACTCCTCTACCACCACATCGCATTCAGATCATCTCCCTCTCCTCTTACCCCTGACCCTCCATGCAGCACACGTCCACTTCATACAGTTGTCCAGCGGAGAAAGAAGCGGAGGAAAGGAAGGAAGAACAGGTCTCCGAGCGGTCAGCAAACTGCTCGCTTACAAGCCAACGGGTTAGCTGATTGCAGAGGAGGCCCTGGCCCCCCCGGGGACGCGGTTTCACAGCCTAGCTCGCACGAGAAAACGGGGAGAATTAGAAAATCTCCGGAGCGGCCGTCGCCGTCCATCGGCAACGGCGTTTCCGGTTCGTCAAAGGGGAAGGCGGAAATGGACAGCGGGAGCAGTTATTCTTACTGCTGCTGCTGGTGATGGAGTATCGGCGGCGGTATCTTTCAGGCCTCGAGGCACGGAGCTGGAATGCATTAGGGCCGGGGGACAGCGGATGGACGGGAAGCTTCCGGCTACGTGCGGGAGTGTGGGGTTCGGGTCTTGGGTTTGCTGCTTTTGGGTGCTTGGGTTTTTCTATGCTGCTTGTGAGGATGTTGTTAACCCGGGTGAAAGGCGGATTTTTGTTCTCTGCCGGACGGTGAACTTGCAGGGTGTCAGTTACCTACTGGCGTGCCATACGGTTGGGATCCCTGATCCGGTCATGCGTTGAGGTTTCATAGCGGAGTTTAATTACTAAGATTCAGATCTGTTGTCCGACTTGGTGCAGCTACAATTTTCTGTTTTCAGTATGTGCTACTTTCTGTTCTGCTATAGGATGGCTAAATGTTTAGTAACAATTTTGTAAAAGACAAATAAAAAAACAATTTTGTAAAAGACGAATCGCTGTTTAGTAATAATATATATACTTCTTCAGAAAGTGTAAAGTTTAGCGCTGTTTAGCAACTCTTCCTGAGGCACATCAACCAAATTGTTTGTACGGAAGATTGTTCTAGTATACTTATTCTGACCATGGGTGAGGGATCAAGGCTCGCATTAGGACAGGGACATTTAAATTTTTACCATTTCTAGTTCTTTTCAACCTAAGATCCACCATCGACCGACAATAGTATTCATATTCAAGGCCATTACAAGGTTAGAGGATAAAAGGAGGCTATGTGGCAATGACTGCGAATAAAGAATGAGGCGTTGTTCTGGAAACTGAACTTTTACGAATTAGGGACAGCTATCTCGCAAAAACTTCTGCATAAAGAGTAACTACTTCCTTTTTCTTTAGATAATAGGGTTGTAAGAATCAAGAATCACCTGAGTGATTTAACTTTTACGGTGCATTCACATTACAGAAAGATAGGAAAACAACCACTTTGAAGAAGTTTATTAGCCACCGAAGAGTGAAGACTACTGCTGCCGAAATAATCCCCAACGGTTCAGATAATCAGATCAAACTTCCAAAGGCGCTACTACTTTACCAGCAATTTTCATTTCACTTTACTCAGGGATTGTTTTGGAAAAATCTCGACGGTGAACTATACGGACTGAAAAAAAATGATGGTGCCAGCGCAGTAAAATGTTTTTGGAGCAGTAGTGCCACTCTGCAGACTGCAGCTGCTGCCCATAAAATATTTATAGTGCTTAACAGCAGGAGGAATAGTGCAGGAATATATTCTGCAATCTCTGAAGATAGTGAAAGTAAGCTTTGCATTCAGGCCTTTTACCTGAAAAAAAAACATTCAGTTAACTAATTGCCAGGCACGAATACAACACTCAATTATTTCTGGCATGCCCTATCAAGCTGAACCTCCCAGAAGGGCTTCCGAAGAGCAATTCCTGTTTAATCCACACTGAATTATCATAAAGGTCACAAAAGAGCCGATAAATTCTTATCAATGAACACTGTTATTTTTTTTAGAGTTCACAACTGCTAGAGTTTACATTCTGCATTTCTTGAATCAAACAGGCCAGTGTTGCATCGATTAGTTGTCATCGCAGCGCAGGAGCTGCAGCCCATGTCCCAGGAGCGCTACGTGGAAAATGAGGGCGTGGAACTCACCACCACGGCACCATCATCGGCACCGCGGCCGATCCAATGGACGCACCCAAACAAGCTCAGCGCATGGGAACTGCTGGCTGCTGCTCGCTGCCCGTGATCGCATTCTAAACAACGGCCGGGTAGGGTGGTCGTCGTTTGGAAAGACGACCGGGTCCGGTGTGTAAGCTGGGTCAGGCAGTGGTTCACTCCATGTTTCCAAGCGCAGCAGGCCACATGCGAAGGACAGAAAAGATTCGGCCCGCCCACCAAAGTAGCGGATTTACATGGGTGTAGTTTAAGCCACGGCCCAATATCGTCTCAGTATTTTCCAACCCAACCCACGCCGCCGTGGCGGTGCCTCCGCATCACGCCAAACGCCTCCGCGCTCGCCAGCGATAACCCGAACGCAGCCGAGACATGGCGGCGGCGATGTCCGCTCTTCCGCGAGCCGCAGCTCGCCTCGCTCCGCTTGGCGGCCGCCGGCTTCCTTTCCGCGCCTTTTGCGCGGCTTCCAGCGAGTCCGCACCGTCTCCAGCGCAGCGGAGGCTGGTGCTGTACACCAAGCCTGGGTGCTGCCTCTGTGACGGTCTGAAGGAGAAACTCCATGCGGCCTCCCTGCTGGCTGGCACCCCGTACTCCCTCGCGTCCCTCGAGATTCAGGCAAGCAATTCTCGCCCCATTTACCTAGCAATTCGTACCGCCCCCATTAATCCAGTATAGTTCTCCTGAGATGGGTGGTTGCTTGACTTGGATTTTGGATGCTGGTTAGGAGCGGGACATCACGACGAATCCGGAGTGGGAGCGGATGTACCCGTATGAGATCCCGGTGCTGGCCAAAGTGCTTCCAGACGGCACAGAGGTAGGTAGTGTCGTCTTACTATTCAATTCCAATTGTTCGACTCTAGCATCTGTTAGATTCCAGACATATCATCGTTACCAACTACGAAGCTTTTCAAGCACGCTACGAAATACTAGTAATTTCTATTATTGAGAGCTTTTCACTCAACCTTCTGTTGTTCTATACTCGTATTGCAGGAAATACTTCCCAGATTGTCGCCACGTCTAAGTGTCGAGCTCGTTCAGAAGAAAATATATTCTGCATTTGATCAGTAAGGCGATTTTTTGTTAGTAAAGGAAAGTTTATTTACTGCATTAGGAGATCCAGCTGTAAGATTTTATAGCATGACGGTTGGTGTAATATTTTTATTGATCGAGATATTACATTTTCAATTTGCTTACTTTCTATGGAAAATGCGCTTTGTTCCCGCATTTGCATTGGCTTGAAAAATGAGTTCATATTACATCCAAAAGTTTCCTATTGGCCCTTGAGGAATTCCACGGTTTCACGACCAGCCATGTCACAAGGAAATGCAGATAACTGAACTGAGATATTATGCGGGATCACCAGTACTCCTTTTTTGTATGGAGTATTTATGCCCTATTTTTTGGCTCTTGTTTGGACTAATAAGTGAATGTAGAATTACAAGTACATAGAAAATATAATAAATGCAAAATAAATTTCAACTAGTGAAGCAACTTGCAAGAGGGTCTCAGCAAATCCATAATTATGCTTTTCGTGTAAAAGCATGTGCTGTTGTAAAGTTCTTAACTGCAACTATGAACATGTAATGGCCAGCCATATCGTAGCTGTTGCCCTGCTTATAGACGAACATTGGGAGCTATCCAGCTTTCTGTAAAATAGCCTCCCTGTTTCTATTTACGCTTAACTGAGATTTCTGATACGTCACTACAAAGTTAGAGTGGACAGTGGAGACAACCCCAAAAGGTTGCACTGAAGGATCATGGCCTACTATATGCCTCAAAAGACAGCTTGACGGTAGCAAGCGGATAGTGATCCGTGTGGAAGTGTCATCCTGCAGGGTTTCACAAGCTTATTCAAAAGCTAGGCTGGTATACCTAGTGATATCAATGAAGAAACAAAGTTCAGGTCAGTAATCAATATGTTTGTGCCTCACATTGCTAACTATGGCAGGAAAAAAAAAATATATGCACTTTTCATTAGCAAGAGGCAAGTAAATCTTATAACAACCAGTAATGTCGGGAACTGTCTTGATGAAACCAAAAGCAACTCACTTCATTTAGTTTTGGTGATGGTGCAGTCAATGTTGGTGCTACCACTTTAACATCTTGGCACCAGGTCTGGATCTCCTGTGTAACTTAGTTGATAACTTACGATGGGGATTGGTTGCATTTTGTCTTTTCACCAAAGCAGGACATGAAAATCTCCTACTAGAGTTGATTTCAGGTTGCTCCCAATTTGGAGGTCTGGATACGGATGGTATTGCCACTGGAGGCAAGCTAGGAGCATACGCTGCAATGAAATCTTGTATTATTGGATACAACTTCACATCCTTGATTTTACCAAAAACTGAGACATTTAAGCCAAGGTTCGTTAAATTCCATTCCGCGATTATTTGGGCTAGCTCTTTCAGCCTCTCAAGTTGTAAATAAATTTCACACTCATTTGAGGAAAGGGAAACTTGGGCTGTAACTGGTACTGCAACTGTTGAGCCATTGATATTTGTTAACTCTATGAATAAATCCTGCAAGTGAATTGATATATTGTGAGTCCATGTCAACATCTTTGAACAAAACAGATATTCAGAGTGTTAGTGATCCTTGAGCATTAGAGATGAGAAATGAATGGACCTCATCTGGTGTCTGCTTCAGTGTTGATCCAAGCTCGATCTTCATCTCCTTAAGAAACTCTCTTATTTGATGAATGGTCAAGTCAAATGTCATGTTGAAAATAGGAAGTACTAAGTCTGGATGGAAATTACTGGGTGGAAGCAACACAGTGATCCCTCCTGGGAAACCCAAGATCTCTAAGCATAACGGTTCTCCAAAAATAGATGGCGTCAATGATAAATACAACTGCTGAAGTGTAAGCTTTATCAAATATTTTCTCATTGTGTTCATGAACGCTGGGTTTATTGAACTATTTCTTGGGTCCGGAAGAATACCAAATGTCACGTATGTGGAATTTGGATATGTATATGGGTGCATAGAAACTGAAACCTGCAGAATTGTCAACCAATGTTTAATTTACCTTGAACATTCAACAAACATTTTATCTTACTGAAACTGGAGTTGTGACGATACCTTGCTATTGGGAACTCCTATGTCTTTGTATATCTCCTCTTCAAGCATTCCGGCACGAGAAGCAAGCTCTGAGTGTGGCATCAACAAAATAAAACCTGCCTGGATTTCTGCGACGAAATGAATTTTCAGAGGTTAAAGAAGGGTAAAACAACAGGGAAGGCGTTACTGTTGTAAATATTTTTACTTTTGATGAAATTTGATCCAGCAAGAATAATTTATTGTTGATATGGTTAGCTGTTGGAAAGTGAAATTCTGATTCTAGTGACTGGATACACTGTTACTTTTAATCGTGGAGCTTTCGAAATTGTTCAATATAACCTGATCTTCTGGCCTTACCGGCAAGGGTTCCGGGATCATCAGGGATGGCTCCTGACGCCCGGAGATGAAGCAGCAAGAACAGGGCAGAGAGGAACCCGCCGAAGGCAAGGAGTATCACAGAGACGCACTTCGCGTTGACGATCTTGCAGAAGGCGGCACCGTACCAGCAGCCTTTGAATCCACCGCCGCTGGTTGCCGGAGCAGGTCTGGGAGTCGCCTGTTCAGCCTCGACGGCCTTGCCCATGGCGAACGCATCTGGCACTAGTTTGTCTTTGGGTTCGTCGGTGTAGAGATCATTAGGGCTGGAGGCGGCTGCGTTGCGTTGGGGAGCAACTGGAAAGCTCGAGATGGTAGCACGCGCCGTTGCCGCAACGGCGACGTGCCGGATTGGGTGTCGTCAAGAGCGGTAGATGTGAACGGGACAGCTAACAACATTGGGCGGCTGTCAATGGTAGTTTGGATTAGTTCGGACCATGGAGGAAAAAAATTGTAGCTTTAGTCGGATCCAAATTCTTACTGTAGCATGAGAGGAACCGTGTTTACCGCCGGACGCGGTAGCATTTTACTGTAGCTTGTACAATTTACTTTTTTGCGAAAATTTTAATGTTCCATTTTTTTTGCTGTATCAGTCAATCTCATCCTTCCATTTTTAAATCTGACGGCTCAGATTCATTCTCTTCATTCTCATTGCAGAGTACTGTAGCTCCTCTACATTAACGTGCAGAGGATATGTGTCCGCTTCGGATCTTCAGTTGTTTTTGACTTTTGCCCTTCGGCCCCTTCCAAAATATTTCTAAAGGAACTGTGGTATCTTTTATTTATTAGCATAAAGAGAACAACATAAAAAGATGCTACATATTCCAACTTGTCAGTTTCAAGAGCTCTCGGTATCGATGATACCAATACGGAGAGAACAGAGTACACGAAGCCACGAAATTTGCAGCTGAGACAATGTTTGCCGTCCTGATTCTATCACTGTAACGGGACAAATATCCTCGTAATCTATGTGTTGAGCAGCCAAAGAGAAACTTAAAAACCATCAAGTATCTCGTGAATAAAACCGTCAAAGATTTCAAGTACCTCACGTGTCCGACCGTATTGCACACAAATCTAAATTGAACCGTAGTTAAATCTACATACAATACAGGTCGCTCTCACTTGTATGAAATCTTCAAGCTACAGAAAACAAAACTGTCCCAAGGTGAATAGCATTTTTTAGTCACAGGGTAACATCAAATAGCTTCAATTTAAATGAGCTTCTTCTTTCTGAAGTACCCTTGCAGGTGCCACAACTGCAAAACTGCTACCGCAATGCAGACTCCTAATGACAAAATACTGAACCAGGCAACTCTAGCGTTAGTTTTCTCACTTACAGCTCGCATCTCTGCTTCTCTGCATAGAAAGAGCAGACAATCATCAGCTATTTTACTCAGCTAATAACTCAATTCTGCCGTGCAGGAACTCTGTGTCTCATATCACAAAACATCAAATACAGTCATATGAACAAAGTTGGATCTAACGACATTCAGTAGCAGCAGACATTCGTATAAAAGTACTGGTCAATGTACTGTAACTTGGATCAACAGTCTTTATCTTTCCTATATGCAACCATTAGTCAATTTTTCTTTTAAAATAAATGCTTTAATGGTTCAAACACATCTAGCTACAAAAAATGTTGCCATGGAAAGCTGGAAAATGATTGTGGAAGTAACACTTGCCTGGATTTGAGGTATATCAAATTTTGATGAATGGCTTGTACTGCCATTTCAAGTTTCTGAAGCTCTAATTCTACACCCTGCAATAAAATAAAAGGGATTGCATACGATTAGTGATATGAAGGAATGCATCAGATTGTAGTCCAGTGGCACTTGAAATAATATCTAGTTTGGTAATTCAGGCCCACCTCGATTTTTTCCTTCTTAGCAATAGCATCCCAGTCCTTTGCTGCAATCCCAACCTTCCAATCAAGATTTACTGATATTCCTGATCCTTTATTTGTGCTATCTATCCAGAAGCATGCAAGGTAGTTTCCAGCTTCCGCTGTTGTGAATGCAAATTGTCCGATTGTAGCATTTTCGTTATGATGTAACATGTTTCCATATGGTGACGTAACCTATACAAAACGTAAAAACTCATCAAAAAAGGAGAGAGCGATGCTAGTAGTAATTAATGCTTCATACTACATTATCGTGTCTGAAGATACTGCTACTAGCATTTAGCACTCATCAACATGATAAATATATCAATGCACTACTAAGATGCTGCATCAGGCATAGTAGGCTGGCATCAAATCTGAGGGGAGAAGATGATTTGATCTAGAATATCACGGGGATGATGGGACAAAGATATATCAAAATATATTTGACAATTTGCAGAAGTTAAAAGAAAGTCAAGATGCCTTGGGAGTATCTTAGTCAGTATAGTTCGTATCAAACCTACTGAATGATGTATAAGAACAGATCAGATCAAGTAATTAGCATTATATCCAAAGAAGTTAAAAAGGGTTTAATAAACTGGACAAACGATGAAATCATACGACTTGAGAAAGAAAAGGTTGATGCATTGAGCTCTCAGTGGCCCATTCATGCTCATACAATCATATATCGTTCTCATCTATTGGTCTGTATTTCACAATTTTATTCAGTACAATACTTTATTTCTATTCAGTGTATTGAAGCGTAGGGCAAGGAACCGGCATGGACTGAGATTCATCACTGAGAAAGCTTCATCAAGGCGAGTCAGATAGATCTAACTGATGCAGCAGATCAAAAGACAGCTACTCTGTAAACTCTATTTAAATTGTATGTCATCATGTTGCACAACCCAAAACGAGACGAGATACCATGTTATATGGAGAATTAACATTATTACTGTAAATGCACAGGTCTCTGTAAATTTGCGTATGCAGCACTAAACTTCCAGCAAACCAAAACTATTGCATAGCTCAGCCCCGTCTACGCACAAATCTGAGATGGAGTTTAACTCAACCGTTGCAGACTAATCGGAACAACATCAGAACATGGAACCAGGAAGGGGTAATGAATACAACCGAGACGGGAGGTAGATTAGCTAACCTTGACGGCGATGGTGGGGTGCGAGTGGGGGTGGGACTCGAACATGATGGCGTAGTCGGCGATCACCACCACGTTGGACTGGATCTCCTCCGACACGCACTTGGTCCCCGACTGCGGCACGTCCAGCCACACCGCTCCCGCGGGGAGCGACGCTACGGCGAGCACCGCCGCCGCCAACGCGAGGGCCAGCGCCGTCGCCATCTCGGCCGGACTCCTAGGGATCTCCGCCTCGTGAGCTCTGGGGAAGAGGGTGGGGTGGGGGTGGGGGAGCTGTTTGGACTAGTTGGGGGGATAGCGGTGGCGTCGGAAGACGACGGCCGCGGAGTTCCTACTCAGAAGCCTCAGATCGCCGGGGGATTATTTTTCCATTACTTTTCAGAATTACTCTGAGGCCTGCACGTGACGTGGCTGTGTCCATTGTGCGTTGGGTGTATGGTAAGTGGGACCAGGTATGAAGTTCAGAGCGTACTGAAAGCGTATTTATCTCGATAATTTCCTGACGAAACTTCGTCTTTCTCTGAGAGAGCTCCATTTGAAACGATTGACCTGAAAATCTTTAACACTACGACGAGTGCGGTTTTGCTCAAAGCAGTATAAACATCTAAAACAGAATGCACACGAGTGATCAGGCTAAAAGATGCAAACCTTGTCAAGTAAAATGTGTCACACTCAAATCCTTTCCTTCGATTCTTTTGAATCCTATTTTTTCTGTATAATTGAATTCATTTTTGTGAAATATATTTTTCATGAAAATTCTACGTTCCAATGTAGCCCGACAGTTCTCTTCTCCAAGCTCCTGTCACTCTGCAGCTCAAGTAAAACACAACCTACTTTTATTTATTGCATGAAAATAATACTCTCTTCGGTTTTAAATTATTAACATCGTTGACTTTCAACATTAATTTTGATTATTTATTTTATTAAAAAATTGTTTAAATGCGTAAAATTATTAGTTATGGTTAAAATTCTATTAATGATAAATCAAATAATATCAAAATTTTATATTTTGTTTGATAAAACGAATAGTCAAAATTATACGTTGACGGTGTCGATATTTAAAAAACCGGAGGGGAGTAGAATCTTCTTCGTTCATATCTACAGAAAAAGACGCAAAGTATCTGCACACAGTCCACGCCGGCCTGCATGCTCCGAGGATGCAGGGCGGGGTCGTGGCTCCTGAATCCTGATTGGCGTCTGCAATTCGCTTTCCGTTCGTGCAGAGTGCAGTGCAGCCTGCGCCCAACCACGTTTTGCCGCCGGTGTACGGTCCCTATGGGCTCACGTTCAGGTGCGTGAGCGCCTGGCAGAACAGAACTGGAGGCTGGAGCAGATCATCCAGTGATCAACTCTGTTTCTTTCAGAGAGACTACTTTGGATTGCTCTGCTTCATTCACATTCAGAGAACCACTACTACTAAGCTTTCCTGTATCTCCAGGGGAGGAGAAGAACCAGAAAGAAAAGCTTGAGCAGCCTGTGCGATATGGGGACGATTAAAAACGTTACTAGAAGATACGCATCTCCTCCTAGAATTTTCAAACCAATGTGCTAACCCCATTGCTAATCCAGCGTCATCCAGCACCGGCACCCCAATCAAACAGCATAACAGAGAAAAGCAGACACTGACAAGTTCGTATCCTCAAAGCAAATCGAGCGCATTCAGTTAATTAACTAGTGGCTGCACCAACTAATTAATTGGAGTGCAAGCAGAGGAGGCTCCCAGTCATCCCTGTCGATCGCAATTAGCAAAGGCAGGGGAGTTACCAAGGCACTAACGGAGGAGTAAAATAATTCCGCGCTCGAACGTAAGCACGATGAGCGATTTTGATTAAGCAACCCTGGGGGTGGAAAATAGTCATGACCTTATCCGATACATCATCAGGTTTTGGCTGAGGCTGACAGATAGCCCGTCTGTCTGTCTCTCCTTCCTCGAGCTCACACACAAGAATGGAATTTAACAGTAGGACGGAAGAAGGGAAAATTGCACCAATGGTGTAATGCTCCGACCGATCGGTTCTGGGTTCTGGCTACGACCGCGACTCGTCGGGAACGGACGGAGACGGGCACGGGATAGAGGTGTGCTAGTAGCGGCCGTTGGCCGCCGGCGTCTCGACGTCGTCCGCGACGTGGCCGTGGCCGTGGCCGTTGGTGAGATCGTGCTTGCCGTTCCCGTTGGTGAGCTCGTGCTTGCCGACGTTGCCGTTGGGCGCCGCCGAGGTGATGGGCAGCTGGAGCGAAGCGCCCTTGGAGCCGCCGCCGTCGGCGACCACGACGTCCTTGCTCTTGCCCCAGATCAGCGCGTACAGGCCTACCACGATGATCACCGCGCCAATCACACTGAAAGAGGATGGCGTTGATTATTAGCTTATTTAGCGCGATATAATAAGGTGGTGATGGTATTAGCACTAGCTAATTAATCCTCTGCGTTATCAGAGAAAAACTGTCGACTACGTACCTTCCAAGCCTGATCTCTTCTTTCAGAATGACGGAGCCCATGAGTGCGGTTACGATCATGCAGAGAGGGCTGAACGCCGTGACGAACACCGGACCACGCTGCCTGGACACGAGGCCCTGCACGTAGTAGGCGACGCCGGAACACACAATGCCCTGAAACACACAAGCGCAGGCAGGCACGCACACGGTTCAATCAATGGGAGATGCATGGCAACGACGACGATGGACGTACGTGCGATGAGGGGATCCGGCCATGACTTACAGCGTAGACGGCGGTGAAGAGGCGCGTGTCGAAGCCGATGACCCAGGCCTTGTTGTTGCCGCGCTCCGCGACGAGCGCGACGGCGCCGCTCATCAGCGAGCCCATCGCGCAGATGAGCGCCGTCAGCGTCAGCTCGGCGGGGTAGCTCTGCAGCGTGTTCGACTGGAGGACGAAGAACCCGGACCAGGCGACGCAGGCCGCGACAATGGCGATGGTCCCCTTGAGCCAGGCGGCGCCGCCACCCTGGGCCGCCGCGGCGGCGCTGCCGTGGTGCTGCGCGTGGGTCCAGGGGAACGGCACCACGGGGCCGTGGTACAGGATCATGAGCACCGCGCCGGCGACGGTGAGGAGCGTGCCGATGACCTTGGCCTGGCTGTGCACGCTCCGCAGCCGAAGCTTCTCCATGCGCAGGACCACGGCCATGATGAAGGTAACCGTGGGGAGGATGTTGACCAGCGCCGAGGCGAAGCCCGCCGAGGTAAGGTTGGCCCCCATGTAGTATAGGTTCTGATCAAGAACAGGTCTGCATTCACCATGTGCAACAACAGCGACACGTGAGACCGTCTAGTAGTGCTGTCATGTCTGAACAAAGACTGGTGTACTACTCCTATTAGGAGTAGCTGATTTGCACCACGTACTCGAATAAGGCGAGCCCCATGATCTTCAAGAAGATTTTGAAGGTCATCTTTGGCCTCAGGTTCCTGCACCACACGATGTGCGTTTGGAGAAAAATCAAGCACAGAGTTAGCCATGGACCATGGAGAGAAAATGAATATCTAAACAATGCGTGAACCAACGCTTGATCCTAATTGATTGCATCAAATCGATTTAAGAAATTTTCGGTAATCACATTGTGCCTGCATGCAAGTCATGCACCAACATTGTTAATGGAATTGAATTTTAGTTGCATCTTTACATGTGGGCAGTGGTAGTTCCACAAGTTAGGATTTCGATCGTCTAGCTTTGTGCAGTCGACTACACGGGACAAATTAGTCCCTCCCCCAGTGGCCAATTAAGGGGCTCATCTTAAATTTCACAACCAATGGATCAAGGTCTTATATTTACAAATGGAAACTAATTAAAATTAAAGACTCTAGATCTATGCCAAGTTAAACAAGGCTAGTCATATTGAGCTAGCTTCTACCGACTACTGTTGTAACCAGCTGGGAACTACCTACATAACCTGGAGTACTATGCATGACGCTGACTTGACACGTCAAAGGTGACAAGAAAAGCTGCTAAAACGGAAGGCTCTTTTTGTTCAGGATGCAGACACGCTACTTTTCGTGATTAGCATCTGCAAGTGCTGGTTGTGGAGCATGCACCATCCGAAAGCGACTGCGATCGATCGGTTCAACGTACTCTCGTACATATTGAGCCGGTGTAACTACTATGCATGACAGCTTATGTGTGCTTCAACATCGAAACAATATTGACCATGCAACCTATGCTACGTGCACTGAGAGTCATGCATATGTCCGTAACTGAACCATGCACGGCAGCACGGTGACGAACTGGTCATCAGCTTGACAATGATCAATGGAGGACGACACACGGAGAGGGTCGCGATGCAATGGAGGAGGGTTGGCAGGGGCGGGAGATCGAGAGGGATGCCGGAGACGGAGACGGGGAGGGAGGGAGTAGCTACCTCTCGAACCAGAGCGCGAAGGGCGCCATGACGGCGGTGGCAAAGAGGTTCCGGTAGACGACGAGGACGAAGTGGCTCATGCCGCGCTTGAGGGAGGCCACGGCGACCACATACATCCCCGCGAACCCCACCTGGAGCAGGATCATGGCCAGGTACGGCTTCACATCGCTCAGGACCTTACCCGCACCCATTCTTGCTGGACCTCTCTTAACCCCTCTCGCTCGAAACCCTCAGCTGAATTTCCTCACTCTCAATCTCACACTCCAAGCTGAGTTACTAGCTAGTAGCTCAATTAGCTAAGCTCTTCAGGTCACAAGCAGCTGCTACGGCTGGGGTGAGGAGGCAGTGAGCTCACGACCGTTTATATAGCCCCTGGTGCCTGGCACTGTGCATCGAGTTTAGCTATCGAAATTGGATCAGCCGATCGATATGCCCAAGCGCTGCCATTGATGGATCCGAGTCATAAGCACCCGGGCTCTGTCTGTGTTTGCTGTTGTAGTGCTGCCTTAGCTCAATGTTCCTTGTTTAATATTCCACTTCCAGTGAAAGGAGAACCCTCTCTCTCTCTCTCTCTCTCTCGTGCTTTTCCGGGAAAATGCAGGGCCCACGTTCAGCCTACGGGTTACCTTTTCTTAAGGCTTTCAGGTGCCGGAAGAGGAAGAAAAAATTGCGGCTGCGAATCATCAGAGCCGTCGAAGTAGCTGGACCTGCCGATGCCCTGCTAAAGCTTCAAGAATTCCAAGAGCGATCCGGGTCACCTGCATTGGTAGTGTAAATTCAGACACCATACTGTTGCAGGAATTTGTTTAATTTCCCACCGTTGGATCTGAAAACAAGGGTGCAAATCTGACGCCACAGTGCAAGGCGAATAGTGTATGCTACAGAGCTTAAGCTACAGTCAACCAATGAAAGTAATTACTCTACAGTGTTAATGTACAAAGCTGTTCGCTGCCTCACAAAAAAATACTGTAGAATGGTATAGTTCTCTGAATTGGCAACGCAAATTCAGAGAATCCGGACTCAAGAGTGCTTGTACACCGACAACAAGTCGACAACGAACAACAACTGATGTGCATGCATGCGTCGTTCGTGATTAGCGACTGACTTGCATGTACCACCGCTGATGTCAGTGATCAGCCGATCGATTAGACGTGGCATCGATGCTTAGCTCTTTTAGATAACTATTATTCGCTTCGATCGTCAGATTAATTCTCAAGGTACAGATTCGATGGTCTGGAGAAACAGATTGAAAAATTGGATTGATAATGAAAAGGGTAGCTTAGCAGACGTGTTACTTATATTTCCCCATTGTCATCGTCTCAGACGTACGGACCAAGCTAATTTGTACAAACTGAACCCTCGAGTCCTTTTAATCCTTTTTGGGTCCACAAGTCAGCCTTTCATTCATTGCGAACCCTATTGGCAACAGCTCTCCCCACTCTCACTCTGTTCAGCTGACATTGATCCACTGATCTTTAGTAGCTTGCCAACACCAGTACGCGCGTGATTGAAAGCACATCGCCGCTCACTACTCCTCGACGGACCTCGCTGGCGTGTCCATTCTTTTTAATTGATGTTTTCATTAACTTTTAAATTTAATTTTGATCATTTGTTTTATTTAAAAAATTGATAAACTTTTTATATTTTGATATAATGTGATTTATCATTACAGTTATTTGAATCACAACTTAAAGTTTTACGCATTCGAGCAAATTTTTTAAATAAAAACGAATAATTAAAGTTGATTATAAAAATCAATGATGAGATCAATTTAAGAATCTAGATAATACCTTGCAAACACCTAGCCGGCCACACTCACAATCGCCCGAACCCTAACTAGCAACCACCGAATTAACTCTCTCGGTACACCACAGATCTACCGCATGCCCCTGTTTGAGAAGAGAGACCGTGTGTCGGTGTGTGCGTGTATGCCAAACACGGCAGCTTGTTTTGTCGTAGCAGTACCATGTATCGCTTTCTTTCATGTGGTGCCATGGTCGCTGTCACCGTTCTCTTTCGTCGACGACGTTGCAACGACGAGATCATTGTCCCAATAATCACCGTGGTGATGGTCATTGTTCTGGTCGCCATCAACTTTGTACTACTAGGTAGATGTATCCTTATTAAGAGAGACAAATATCTGCCCTGCCCCTTCCTTTCAAAAAAAATATCTGCCCTGCCCCGATAATAGACTCCTTACAATATCTCTTCCCCCAAATTAAACCACACAGTGGCTATATATCAATGTCGACCAAAAATCTTAGTACCACTGTAATGTAACGCATGCATCCTGTTTCATTGGAGTACAGTCCCCTGTCCAACAGGTGCTGGCATTCCATGGGTCAGCTGAAAAGCGCATTCGTCGCGGGCACGCAACTCCGGCGCTCGGAGGAATTAGTGGAACGCGAGCTGCCAACATCATCTCTCTCTCTCTCTCTCTCTCTCCCCCGCGCCGGAAGTCCAAGCCGTGGTGACACAGCTACACCACGCTAGCAACTCAGGCAGCACGGATCCTGCCGCCTTTTTCCTCACAGGTGAGGTGAGCTCTCTCGAGGGTCCAGCTCATCCAGGTAACGGAAGCAGTCAGGCAGGGCTGCTCGCCAGCTTGCTGCTGCTCCCGCCAATCCTAGTGCTTGCTGATGCGCCGAGCGCTCGGTGGTGCGCTCCTGTTAGGATGCACGTCCAATCGCCCATTCATCGCCTCGTCGGCTCCGTCGTCCTCGTCCTCTCTCCCCCACAGAAAACGCTTCGCTTTCCGCGCGTCCTCGTCGTGGTCGTCTCTCTCCCGTCTCCCCAACCGCTCTCGTGATCCCCGGGTAAGAAGAAAAGCGACTCCCGCGCGCGCCTAACTACGTACCACCCGGCTTGGCCTCCGGTTTGGTAAAACCTGCTGCGGCGGCGATGACTCGGCGCCTCAACGCAATGCGGCACGCACGCGCTAGTGGCGCCCGCACGCACACGTACGAGATAAGAGCGTGTGCATATTTGGGAATTGATGCGTTCGACGGGTGTTCGCCACTGTCCGTCCCACCACGACGACAAAGTCACGAACCTGGGATATCCGCACGCACGAAAAGGTGCTCTCGGCGACGGAAAAAGGGAGCGTCCTCGACTCCTCGGCGCCGGAGGTAGCTAGACAGGGACAGGAACGGCAGGCAGGCAGGCGCATTTTAGCGGGGTTCCGCGTCGCCGCCGCGCGCGCGGCTTCGGTTCTTTCGTTCGTTCGCTCGCTGTGTGTTCCAGCTCCGTCGCAGGTCATCGATCTCGGCAACTTGCAGCGGATGGGGGCTGGCTGGCCGGCAGAAGCAAGTCGAGAGGAATTTGGGCACCTCGTTATAAAATGTGCTACCGCATAGCCACGTTCAGGTCTCGGAAAAAGGGAAGAAGTGCATTGCCGTATGAAAGGTGGTACTGGTGGTGCACACAATGGACACCGTCCTTTTACTTTCTCCCGGGTAGCTAGAGGTGACCACCACGACTTGCATTAGCTAGCTAGGTTAATTTAGTTCACTTTTTACGTTGAAGATGAACAGAGCCAGAGTATTTTGTAGTACAGCTAAAGATTTGAATTACTATCGATCTTTCTTCTATCATAAGACAACTTAATGCATAAAATCTTGTTACTATTTGTATCGCATGATCGATCACAAAGTCACAACTAGTTGCACCTGTTTAATCTGACATTTCGACGGGACTCCAGGATATGACCAGGTGATCAATTACCAGCGGACTAGTTAGGTTCACGGTCTTGTTGATCTGACATGGAAATTGCTCCATCACCAGGGGGTGCGACCCCTCGCCGGCTCGCCTCATCGGACGGCAGCAGAGGAGTTCGATTCAACCATGAGTTTGTCCTTGTCGGCGCCGTCGCCGCGCCCGGAGAAGGAAAAGAGAAAAAGGGGTCGCAGGCCGGCAACCCGGCCGTGGTGCATCGCCCATTCAACACTGATCTGGCCATGAATCGCACGCACTAAGCTATGTGCGTGAGCTTTTCTGAGGTCAACATCTGGGAGAACGGAGAGAAGATTACGTGCGCCGGCCGGTTACTTGTGGCTGGGGCGGATGGATGCCATGGCGCCGCCGCCGCAGCAGCTTAACTCGAACCCGTGGGCTGGTTCATGAGAGTTGAGTTCGATTAGATATTTCGATCTCCAAGCTGATCGCTGCTCCCCTGTGCTGCGCTGCTCCCTGTACAATGGCACAACTGTCTCAACACAGTAGTTTTTTGTATTGTACGAACTGCCATTAACTTTTATTATACTCCTCTGTTGACTAACTATATAGCTAGAGTTGTGCACCTAATTTAATTTGTTACGACCTCACTTTTTGATATGATTGAACATCTTCAATATGTTATTTCGATTTAATTTGAGAGTGAGAAGATAAACTAGTCATTATGACAAAAAAAATTTAAAATTAGAGCTTCTAATTATGATGATGTAACATAAATGACATGAAAGGAATGAAAATTTTAAACTGATGGTGAATAAGAGCAATGTATATTTTATATAGCGCATAAGGGGAAAGGTAAAGTTTGGATGACGAATACAAAATTTGCTAAAACAGAAAAGCATTTGAAAGTTGAGCGGTCGTGCTCAGAATGATTTGAGCTGCTAGGTTTATTAAAACCCCGGATCAGAAAATGGAGGGGTAATGCTAACCTCGTCACATGATGCTACCAGCTGAGAATCAACGAATATATGTTTTGATGCTTACATGCTGAAGTTGATGTCATTAGCAGCAGTAATTCGAGACTTTTGGGACGATGCGCAATCTATATGATCTTAAACTATTGTTTGCGTGCTTGATTACTTGGAGCTGGAGTCCTTAGCCACTTTGATATTGCGATTCTAGAATACCGAGCTTCGCTTCACTTTAGTGATCGATGAAAATTGTTCCCTTTTTTGGGAAAAAATTGCCTCCTTTTGATGACCTTATCCATCTCCATACATCAATATTTGGTTATGCAGAGCTCGACAATTTAAGTACACACTAATCAGTAGTATTATCTTTTTGTTGAAAGAGCTAACTCATTAATTGGTATTATCCATGTGCTAAAGGTAGCACCAAAATCCAGCAAAAAAATATTGACACTAAAAGCTAGCTTCCTACTATATTTTCTTGTGACCAAGGAGTATTTACTCTGTTTAGAAGCTTCCTCAAATAGTATGAGTATTTTCATTTCCTTTTAGGGGCTATTTGGATCCCTTTATTTTGGAGAAATTGAAATATATATAATGAGTTAAGCTATTTAGTTTCAAATTCTATTTAGTTTCAAATTTGAGATTCCACAACTTTCTCAAGCATACAAATAAGCCTATGTCAAATTCATAGAGTGAAAGATAAAAATAAATTCTACAGACAATTCTATTCTCCAATTTAAAATACACTCTTTAACTCACTTCTCTGCAATAAAAATGCAATATATAAGTATGACCTTTGTATACCTAATAATAATTATACAAATATATTTTATATACAACTATATTAGCTTAATTCATTTATATCTAAATTGTAATTCTTAAAATAAATTCAATTCTAATGATCCAAACGAGCCCTTAGGTGATTTCACGCTGTATTAGTACTCCTACTGAATGTCACTAGGGACCAATATGTATTTTGGTCGGATTCGGACGTATTGACTCTTCTGATGGCGATGCACTTTATCTGAATGAAATATAGTGGTTCACTTCGCCAAACATTCTTCCATGACCTATTGCAGCAAGTCGTAATTAAGCGTTTTACCTTTCCAAACACAGTCATGGCGCAACTGCTGCAAGTTGAAGCTTGACAATGGCGTAAAAGCCACAGGGAACCTATCCCGGTAATCAGCTGCGCTTACGGATTTCATCGAATTTGCAAACGAGCATTTTACTCGATTAACTAAGCTTTCCGCATAAAGCCGTGGTTCCACTAATCTTGATATCTTCCTCTACCGTGAAGGATGCATGTCAGAATCAAGAAACGCTTTTACTAGTATTTTGTCCGGAATTATTTCTGTTCAGAATTTAAATGAATTATATATTCCCATCTAGAATTTGAATCTTTAGACGGTTATCTTCTTTATGCTCGCATACATGTTTCAGTAGTAGTATGGAGTACAGCGGAGATATAAATATTGTCAAAGGAAAAAAGATCATCAAGGATGATAAGATTATCTGCAACCACAGAAATTATCTGGCATTGAGTGTTACACTGCAGATCTAAAGGTTCCGTCAGGAACAAGCTTGAAAGAGGGATCGACGACGACGCCAAATTCAGAGCTGACGATGCTGCAACGGGGTAACAAGAGAATGGAATTGCAGGCTACCAAATGAAGCATTTCCCGTGATGCCAAATCATGGAGCCTGTCTTTCAGCCTCGACCTCGTGTGATTGGGGCCATTGAACGCTTCCCGTTGTGGTGGTCATGCAGCAGCAGCTACTAGCTGGCCTTGGGCATGGGCTTTTTGTCCGGCCGGGCATCGGAGCAGGCGCACGAAGAACATGATGGATGTCCAATGGTCCACGCATTGGATTGGCCCCCGTGACGCTGAAATCAAGCGATTGTATCCCACTGTCCAATGCAAGTTGTCACAGTAACACTGTTTAAAACAGAGAAGGCCAGGGATAGACCGTGGAGGACCTTAATGAAAAACCAGAGAAGGCCTGTGTAGACCGTGGGCTGGAAGGTGAGCGTAGCCCAGGCATGCCTTACCACTGATGCGGCCCGGCCCGGCCCGGATCCCCCCATGAAACATTCCCGAATCTCTTCTGACCACGCGTTCGATATCCAGGGCCCTGTCCACGCGTTCTATATCCACCGGACAGAGCATCATTGGCCTCGCCATCCGCCGTCCCCACTCGCGCCGTGGCCGCCGCCTCTCCCTCTCCCGCCTCCCCACCAACCCCGGCGACCACCCCGAACCCGCGCGATGGCAACGGCGGCCACGGCGTCCGCGACCGCGGCGACCCGCTTCACGCTCCTGGCGGGCGCGGGCCTCCGGGCCCGCAGCAGCCGCCTCCCGACCGCCTTCCGGTTCCAGCGCCGGGGGCTCACCGCCACCGCGCTCCTCAGGACCGCCGAGCTCAAGCCCAAGGAGCAGGGCCAGCCCGAGACGCTCGACTACCGCGTGTTTCTCGTCGACGGCGGGGGGAAGAAGGTGTCGCCGTGGCACGACGTGCCGCTGCGCGCGGGCGACGGGGTGTTCCACTTCGTCGTCGAGATCCCTAAGGAGAGCAGCGCCAAGATGGAGGTCGCCACCGACGAGGCGTTCACGCCTATCAAGCAGGACACCAAGAAGGGGGACCTCCGATACTACCCGTAAGGACCCTGAACCCGTGAAAAATGGAGGATTGAAAATGTGTGTGTGGCTTATGTTTAATTTCGCATCGTTCGAATTAACATTTGAAGATGCACGACAAGTTAGCACTCGAGTTCATTATGGAAATATTGTTCGTAATTTGACACTTCTATGGTTTGAGCAACGTTTAAGTATTGAGAATTGAGTGGATTAGAGACTGGTAATAATTGTTGCTCAATGTGGCTGCAAAACACACTGTTGTTTTCCAGGAACATGTCCTCTCCCCCCCCCCCCCCCCCCNNNNCCCCCCCCCCCCCCCCCCCCCTTTTTTTTTTTGTTATAGGATGGTAACCTGATAAAAAATGGGTGGCACCTTAATCCTGAAAAGGTTTCATAGCTTGTACGTGTTGATAGTTTTGAGGGGTGAATGAATTTTGAATTTTGGCGGATTGACTTCTTTAACTTTGTTTAAATTCAGAGAATGGTCATTGGAATTCAGAATAAGCTATATTGACACAATGTTTCATCCTTTTGCCACAAAAGTAATTAAGCGGCAATAGGAAATTTGTTGACCCAATGTTTCATTTCCCTTTGCCACAAAATTTATTATGCTACAATAGTAGGCTGCATGGATTCACTGCTTCAAATTTGAATCTGTATTGAAGTATATAAATCAATTAAGACAGTTGTAATCTGTTCTTTCATGCTTCAACTTGGTGTGGCACACATATTTACTGAAATGATCGACTTTGAATTCAATCAAGTGTACGCTGTTATTGGACCTGTCAGGATTTGGTGGTTTTCTTTTGACATTATTTGTTACATCAGGTACAATATTAATTGGAACTATGGCTTATTTCCTCAAACATGGGAGGACCCAACTACTGCAAATCCTGATGTTGAAGGGGCATTTGGAGATAATGATCCTGGTAATGAACATTCCCTTTTTTAATTTTGACAAGTTTTGTTATTAAGCTAAGTCTAATTATTTTTTTGGTATGGGCCTCCTCTGTAGTTGATGTTGTCGAGATAGGTGAAAGACGTGCTAATATTGGCGATGTTCTTAAGGTGAAACCACTGGCAGCTTTAGCAATGATTGATGAGGGAGAACTTGACTGGAAAATCGTGGCCATTTCTTTGGACGACCCCAAAGCATCTCTGGTGAATGATGTGGATGATGTTGAGAAGCATTTTCCGGTAGGGCTGCTGTCTTTTTCTTTCTCATTAAGTGTTTTTGTCCGTGCTCTACTTTGGCAGTATCTATTGACAATATCCTTGATGGGCACTGGGACATTGTCTTGTTATGTCACTGCTGTTACCTTCTCCTGGAGACATCCGATTAAAGAGTTTAGAAGCAAATAATTGTTTACTGTAGTTGTATGTTGATAAAGTTTTTGTTTAATTATGTGTTTCTAAAATCATATGATTTTGTATTTAGATCAACTTCATGCTGTAGTACTGAAATTTTAACTAGATTGCCATTTCTTACATTCTTTTTTTATCTTTACAATGGCTGTTCAGGGGACGTTGACTGCCATCCGTGACTGGTTCAGAGACTACAAGATACCAGATGGCAAGCCCGCCAACAAATTTGGTCTTGGCAACAAGCCCACAAACAAGGTAAGCCTGAACTTGACTAAAGTTAGCCTGAAGCAGAGGATATTTTCACAATCTCATGGTATCATTGTTTGTCTCAACTAGGAATATGCGCTGAAGGTCATTGAGGAAACCAATGAATCGTGGGAGAAATTGGTGAAAAGGAACATCCCTGCTGGAGAGCTCTCATTAGCCTAATCTTATGTCCTTGCGCAGCCAACACATTCTTTGAACCGCTATCTTAACCATGTTGTCCTTTGTCATGCTTGTTCATTTGTAGACCCTTTTTGCGAACTGTGTGACAGCAATAATCTTGTGGAGCAAATAATGGTTCTGGAGTGAGTTTACCAGAACGAGATGGAATGTTCCTGGGCGATGATCATGTGTGTACCAGCAAGATTTCCAAAATGAAAAGAGAGACATTCAGAGGAAGTTCGAGCGACTAAGCTAAGCTAAGACGAATTTCAAAAATTGAGTAAATTGCATCACTTTTGCAGACTTGTGAGGTGGGTGCAAAGTAGTCAGAACTTGACGACTAATCAATCAAGTCACATAACTATGCAAAAGAAGGGAACTTTTTTTATTCAGGTTTTCATTTGTTTCCCACATTGCTAATTTTTGAAGAACATAACCATACAACAGAAGGGAACTTTTCATAAGGAGCTTATTATGGCATCCGATCAAGCTTCTAGGCAGAACCAACACCTTCATAAGGGGATATATCTATGTTCCTCGGGACTCTACCAGAACGATTCAGAAGAGAAGCCATGGAATAGGAATGCACAGGCCCACAGTCCGCAAGAGCCTGGTGGATAAAGATTCAGAGATCATTGAGCTGGTTAATATTGGAAGGCCCAAAAACCATTTGCAGCATTTTGTCTTCACAACAGAAAACCATACTTCTAGCTGCAAGGTTGAAGACTTGAAGGCAATCAGTGACCTTGGGACCTAAGTTGTACAATGGTGCAGATTGAGTTATTTTGAATGAATGTATGAGGTCGCACCGCAACAAGATGGGAGTAATGTGGAAATATCTATGGAACCTTGGTAGCACAGCTGACCGATGGCCGTGCGACGCGACCACATGTCATCGCACGATTTAGAAAGCCACCGTCTAGAAGGGGAAAGCAGCAGGGTACTGCACCGGCCGTGTAGGAGTGCGAAGCAAAGCACCGGCGCAAAAGCGCGCACAGGTCACAAATCACCAGCCTCACTTCCACTGGCCGTCGCGCCGTCCCTCGTCATATCTCGAGCCTTTTTCTTCTAGACGCGACCACATCTTTTGGAAGATTTGGCTGGCAGGTGTTTTCGGGGCACTACACTACCGCCCAGCGCATGGGAGCCTCTCGCTTCGGCGCGGCTGGGCGCCGCACAACGCCGGTCAAAGGCACAAGCGATGGGCGATGGCCAGCTCGATCGTCGTTGATTGATGTCGTTGGCTTTGTACTTGGCATCTCGTTCCTGGCGGCAGGGACCAGTGAACAGTGCCGGCCATAGCTTTTGGGTGGAATATTTGCCCGTCATGTCTGTCCCCTGTGGATGGTGGCGTTCGATCGGCATCGGCGGGCCCGAGTCGTCGTCGTCGTCGTCGCGCGTGGTTCCGTAGCCTTCAGCGCCAGCAAAAGCGAGACTGATCGATCGTTAGCTTAGCAGATTCGGTGGCCCGCGCCGCGATCGATGGCGGATGCCGCGATCGATCGGGCCTAACTCCATCATGGACCACACCTAAAGCTGGGCGTTCGGGTCAGGCTTTTCGGGTCAGGAGGCGGCCCATTGATTTTGACCCGGCTCAGACACGGCACGGCCCGATGAGATGGGCTGTGCTTGGGCCGACCCTCAGGGCACGAGCACGGCTCGAAAAACAACCGGCCCGATACTCAGCCCGTTATCCGTTAGAGGCCAGCCGCTAGGCCAGGCAGGCCGTGGCCCACCCCCGTCTCGCGCCCCGGCCTGCCCCGTCCTCAACGCGTGCCCCCACCCACACGAACCCTAGCCACCCTGCCGTCCTTCACCGCTTCACGCCCTCACGCGGGCACGGGCGGACACGCGCCCTGTCGCCCTCACGCACGCCCCCACGGCCGCCCAGTACCCCGC
>BCLF01000007.1:1550683-1569245 GCA_001602275.1 Zoysia japonica | reverse complement strand
CGGGTCGACCCGACACGGTTCCGGTGGTGACGGGCCGTGCCTCGAGCCGGCGGCCGGACCCAGAGCACGCTGCAGCACGGCCCAGCCGGCCTCGCGTGCCGTGCCGGGCCGAGCGGCCCAAATGCGCTGGTATAACCACCCCCACGGTGGCGACCAGTCAGTCGCTTACAGGGTTGCCGCTATTCGAACAGATGACGCGTGAGTCCGGACGCAACAAGGATGGAAACCGTACTACACAGGTCGAGTCGGGTTCGTACAGTCGCTCGGCCTTGGCTGTGGTCGAAAGGCGACGATGACGCGGCGGCGAGCTAGGCACATCTCGTCGCAGGTCGCGTCTCGTTCGCAAGCGTGTTGTTGTCCGTTCGCTCGCTCGATCGATCGAGACGGATGGGACTGGAGCCGTGCGCAGCAGGGCAGAAGCAGGTCGGCATGAGACGCCGCCCGGTCGGAACGTAGCTTTCTTTCGCTCCCAACTGACGTCGAGGGCTGGCTGCTTATCTGTCTGGTAGGCGTGGTGCGTGCGGGGAGAACTAGAGAAGTTCTCTGTGCAGCCACGCGCGAGGTGGAGGTTTACTTGACCACCTGATGAGTGATGAATGGTGGACTATTTGTGTCCCTGCCGCTAACTGTTTCTTTTCGCTTTTGCGTGGACGAGTCTCACGCTTCGATCGGTATCGCGTCTAATCATCAGAACTAACCAACCAATTTGAGACCTGCGGATGGACGACGCTAACCGCGCAAGGTTTCTTCTGATCAGGATCGGATTTTTTTTTTCTTCTCGATGCCATTAGTCGTGCGCGCGGTAGCTTGTAGGTGAAGCTCCGACAAGAGGCACGATCGAGGAAGGATCGAATCTGATCGGTGGCTCCATCCAAAAGCTCGCGTGGTTAGTACTTAGTTCATAGCAGCAAGCGAAGGTGATAGCAGGCCTCTCCCACTTACCCGTACCGTTCCGTTCGCAACTAACTCGAAGCCTATCTTATTCGTTTAATGATCTGGCCTGTTAAAGAAGATATCTTAGTATAAATCCACCAATGGATCGCCTAAAGTGACCAGGACATCACCCATGCACAAGAGACAGAGACCGCTGTGTAAACTAAGCGCCGGCTACTCGCAGCTAGCGGCCGTAGAACTTGGCAGTCGATCCTGGATGGTGGTGATTGGTACGGTAGTATTACATCGAACAATCTCTTAATTCGTCACGTTGCAGCCAATTGCAATATTATTCCGTGGCGACCCAACGGCAGAGGCCGAAGGAAGAAGAATTCTCCGTACTTATTCCCGTGTCCGTGACACTTGCTTTGCACGACGCACGCCGAGAGCGCGACTGAAAGCGGAGGAGAGCGCGCCGGCTTGGCTCCGAAGCGAAGCGCGCGCGAACGAAACCGGACGCTCGCTGTCACGCCCTCACGGGCTCGCTATCGGAGACGACTCGACGGCGACGGCCACGCTCGCGCGGGTCCATGGTGCCGCCGCGCGTTTTGCCTTATCGCCTCGTACACCGCCACCACGGATGGACCCGCAGCGACGCGTATCCTCGCGACGACGGGGGCGTGGAATCGCGTACGCAACGCGCGCGATCGACTGCCACTCGGCCGGCCGGGGGATTAGAGGATTATGCCGTCGGAGGTGCGGGTGCGCTTGGCTCTCCGAGAAAGAGGGCTTCGGTGGTGCGCGTTGCTGTGTGTGTCTGCGTGGGATCGTGTCTAGGGAATCTGGCTGCTCAGGAGTAGAACGGCCGGTTTTTGTTTATGTGACGCGGAATTTTTCCTGATTTTGCCTTTCTGTACGGCTAGCCGGCTAGTTGTGGTCAACAAACGGTCTGGGGAAAAAGCTTTCTCGAAAGCAAGTGATTAATTTGAATTACAATTTTTGTAGGTTTGGAGACGTTAGTTTTTGTTGCTCATTCATGTCCGGAGAATGGAGATCTGCAGGAATCAGGATCAATGTGTGCCAAAGCGCCCCCCGGGTTACTCATCAACCTTCTTCACGAAACACATCGCAAATTAGTAACTTTGGTAGTTTCATACATGTGTCCTTTGCTTGGCTCCACTTAAGATAGAGTTCAAGCTCTTGTCACTTTTCAGGACCACACCATCCTCAGCAGAGAAAAAGCGATCTCTTTTCATTTCCGGACGCAACATAAACGGTTATATAGAATTGTTTTGGTGGCTATGTACATGTTCGTTTCAAAACCTATACCGCGCGCACTACAATGTATTTTATATCAGCAGTTCTATGGGCAATCAGACTCATAACAGCGGTTTACAGCAACAAAACATGATAAAATACATTATGAGCCGATTCACGCGTTCACTGTTATGGAAAAGAAGATTACGACGTGTCCGTTAGCAAGTTGTTAAACTAAATCCCCATCGGCCTATAAAGCACGAAATAGGGAATAAAAGAAAAGAAAATAGACCACTTACTTATTAGCGTCCCGTGATCACGATCAAACAGCGGAATCCGTACGTCGGCTTCCACGGACCACAGCCTAGGTCGTAGCTAGAGATATGAATATGAACGGGTAAAGCTCCCGATCACAATGACAGTCTACTCACGACGGCAAAGTATTGGTATCCAAGACAAAGACAGCCATTAGACGCCGGTTCCTTTCACAAACCCTAGCTACCACCTAGTTGCGTGTTCTATCTGAAATAGAACTAGTGTGCGAGAGAGAGAGAGAGAGAGAGAGAGAGATATTCTGTGGTGCTCCTCGAGTTTGATGAGCTCGAAGAGAGCCTCCCAACTACATCGCCGAGAAATTGAATGAGAATAAACATACGGTAGTCTAGGTCTAATCGACCGAGCAACTTGACCCGTCTCTGTCGTTGATTTGGAGTTTTAGATGGTGCGTGGTTTTCTTGTGATGGACCTCGATCAGTACCTGCACGTATCTGCTGATCGAGCCGGTCGTAGTTGTTGATCGCATCGATCAACAATAAATTTGTGGATATACAATTGTTCATTATATATCATTCAGCGCACGTAAGGAATAGCAGAAGCGGACACACCAAAACTTCCATCAGGAAAAGGTCTCAGATCCGTCCAGAGGATTAGAGCATCTCCAACGGTTTTCTTAAAAAATCACTCTAAAATGCATTTTTAGAGGTCAGTCAAAGAAATTTCGAGGTTTATTTTAATCAACTCCTCTAATAGCTCTTTTAAATATAAATAATGTAAATTTGAGCCAAGTGAATAACTAGTCTCACAGTTAGTTGCAACAAAAATGAGATTGAGATTCAAAATGTTCCTCAAATTTACCTCCAAACAAGAGAATTTTTAAAGACCCTCGAAAGTAAAGAAGTATTTAAAAAAAGTTGTTGGAGAATTATTTTTATATTTTTTTTCTTTATAATTTAATTTAGAGAAAGTTAATAGAGAGCTCTTTAGAGGTGCTCTTACGCCACCACAACAGCAACGGACGGGTAGACTTCCGTAGATCATCTATCTGCGCCGGCCATCTCGCGACCAATCCACAACCTCATCTGCCGACCCGCACTTACACTGGTCCATCTCCGGCCACCGCGGATGGGAGCACCACACCGCATGTAGAGCAGTCAACTGAAGCGGCGAGCACGTCGTGGCGCCACTTGCCGGGATCGATTCCGCCACACTCCCGCGCGCGAACACGAGTCACAAACCAAAGGTCCCGGCCGTGCACGGCGCGCCCCCGTCTCCTCCGACCTCCACAGCCACCCATCCGTTCGTTCGTCCATCATGCAGATGCTGCAACGCGAGCTTAGCCAGACAGACAGCTCGCGCGCTCTCCTCTCCGGAAACCTCTCCGCTGCCGTACTCTTCACCGCTGCTCGTCGCTGTCAAGCGGTCCGGAGACCATGTGAGGCCCAGGTGTCAGCGAGGTAAAGGCAGAGGCAGCGCGGCAGGTGATCCCGTCGCCTCCTGGCCACCACGAGTGACGCGCGAGCGAGGACAAATCCGACGCGATCGCATGAGTACGACGTGAGCTTGTGGGTCCCGCCTGTCAGTCCGCCTTCCGGAGCGGAGGACGTACCGTACGTACACTCGCACTTCCACTTGGTCGATCGGAAAGCCATCTCGCCACGAGTCCTATAAAAACCGACGCGAGTGCCACGAGGCTCCTCGCACCACATCGCGGGATCGAGAACTGCTTGGCCTCGAGTGGCAATACCGGTCTTGCACCGGCTACGGCTGGGCGCGCGCGCGTACGGAACGACGGCGGCGTTCCTTGTGGTCGCAGCAGCAGCGGCCGGCGACGATCGAGGAGGAAGCAGCAGCAGCCATGCAGGGGGAGGAGAAGAAGGGGAAGGTGAAGAAGGGGTGGCTAGCGGTGCTCGTCGGCGCCGCGGAGGGCGGCGTTGGTAGCGACGAGTCGCGACGCTTCGTCATCCCCATCGCGTACCTGTACCACCCGCAGTTCCGGCGCCTGCTCGAGGCCGCGCGCGACGCCTACGGCTACGACTACTCCGCGGGGCCGCTGCGCCTGCCCTGCTCCGTGGACGAGTTCCTCCGCCTGCGCGCGCTCGTCGAGCGGGACACGCAGTCAGCAGGGGCGTCGGCGTCCTCGCACCGGGTGCACGCCGGCGGACTCGCGCACGGCTACTACTTCTCCCCGTGCACCCGCGCCAAGGTCAGCTCGTGAGCCGGTCGCCGGATCGTGTCCAGCTGGGCTTTGGCGCCTGCACGGTGGTCACCGCGAGGACTTGCCCATCGATCAGCGGGAGGTGTACAAAGTAGAGATGGACAGAGGAGACGAGAGTACAGTAGCTGATGTGTAGCTCTTGCAGCCAGGGTGCTTGTGATTTTGAGTTTTGGCATCAGAGTCTTTCTTCCTTCTGATACTACTCCTTTTGCATGTACAATACGACTTGGATAAGCAGAGATCGATCGGTGTATAATTAACACTTTGGCTGAATTATTAACATCTACTCTCTCCGTTCTTTAATTGATGTCACTGTTGATTTTTAAATTCAACTTTGACTATTCGTTTTATTTAAAAAATTTAATAAATTTTATATATTTAAAGAACGGAGAGAATACGCAGCTTTTTGTCTCTACATACATCTCTACTACATCTTTATCAATCAGTTGATTGCTCTAGTGGAATTGAGGAACGCCAAAATGCAGAACCCGATTCATTACTCAACCGAGAACAGAACCTGAAATTGGCGAAGCGTCAGTCTTCCAACGCGTTTTCAGATGTCTTTCCCCTTTCCCAGCCTTCGGTCAGTGCTCACGGCTTCAGGTGTGGTGTGCCGCACCTTTCTGCCTGTACTCCTACATGAATTGGCACACTGACAGTCCCTACCACTTCGTTTTTAACATGGGGTTATATAGGTGATCTGATCAATCCTCGGCCACGCCAAGGAAAAGCTTGAGCCAAAAATGATTACCTACCAACGAACACGGGTTCAATTAGATTTTGGCTGTTCTTAGTCACGGAGGAATTTATCAATGTTGCTTCAGGATTGGTTACCTTCTGAAAGATGAAGCACACCTTGAGGCTTGAGCCATGGATGAATGATAAGATAATCTATCTTATGTAAGTTGCTCACCTTGAGAATGAAAGTTGATTTTAATTACAGACATAAGTGAAACTGGGTTTCTAGCTCTCCACGACTATTCTTATAGCGGTGACCACATTGGCTTGTAGTATGAGATTTACTAGCAGAAGAATCAGCATAGTGCAGAGCTCACTACCCGGTTCCCCAATCTTTTAACCCCGTATTTCACCTCCTACAGGACCGGGAGTCAGAACCAAGCCATTCAGGGTTCCTCGCTTCCTTTGCCACGCGCTTTAAGCTTTTGCTTTAGCCGAAGAGACCGTAATGGCCGCGTTTATGGTAGCGCCATTAGCAGGTGGTTCTTATCCAGGAGATAATGATCTTTCACTGCTCAGGGCACGAAGTAAAGCAGGGTAAAGCCATCGAAGGAGGTGACAGCACCAGCTGCTTGTTTAGTTGCCTCTGCTTCACAAGTGGCCATCGGAATTTCGCGTCGGCCACCGGAGTGAGATCCCATGGGATAAGTTCTAGACAACCGGAGGTTTGTGCACTTCACCCTCTAATCTTTAAAACTAAATAAATATTAAAAATCGTTTAAATAACTTTTTAAGCAGTTTTAAAGATTGTTTTACTGTTTATAAGCTGACACGTTAGTTTGAAATAATTCTATTTTAACTCTTTCTATTTCATCATTCAAATATAAAAATCAGATTTTAACTTTATAAAGTATTACAAATTGTTTAGACAACACATGGATTATTTAGACAGATTTTAATACTTCAGAGGGTTAAAAGTCTAAATTTTTAAAGTTTGAAGGTGTGAATTAAACTTTAAAGGATGAATTATATTTATTTCAAATTCACATATGGGCCCATAAACAATAAAACCATCTCTAAAACTGCTTAAGATGTTATTTAAATAGTTTTCAATACTTTGAGTGATTAAGTATCTGATTTTAAAAGTTAGGAGTAAAGTGCGCCCACACCGTTATAGTTGAGGGGTTGTCCAGACTTATCCAGATCTCATTAGGCAACAAGTCTCTAGCGAATTTTCTGTTTAGTGCAATTTAGCATTTTCTATGAGATCTTTGCGAATATTTAACTCTTGTTTGTGAAGAAAAAGGTCGTTATATTTATATCTCGGAAGCAGTGGGTATATTAGGATTTCTGGTGTTAAAATCTTTTAATCGTGCGCTTTTGTTCAACTTAGGTGTGGTTGTGCTTGCGCGGTCAATTGGGAAGATAGTACTCTGTTTATTTTCTCATATTTTTCCGTGAATATACAGTAAAAATAAGTCCATTATGAGGTAGATATATTATTAAATTAAAAAAGTACAATTTGTTTCAGGGACCGATTCAAAAAAAGGAAAAATGTTTCACAGAGGAGTACCGTGATTAGTGCTAGTAGTAGCTCGTATACAGTGTTTTTAACTGTACAGCAGGGAAACCCCTGCTCTGAGCTCGTATACAGTGTTGAATTGTTGACCAAGTACATGACTGAGTGGCAAACGTACTGTTACTACAGGCAACACTATTAGTTCAAGTATCGTTTTCCATCAGATATTCATGGATATTTAGTGTAGGGCAAAAAAAAAAAAAGCGAAACGAAATGAAGATGTGAAATACTGTGTGGAGTTTGACATGCGCTGGCACGGTCAGGCCAAGACAATTCGGTACGGGTGCCAGAATGAGTTGTTGCATGTTGAGCTCCGTGACCTTTACACGCGACACAAGATTGGTCGTGACACGTGATGCAAATTGAGAGTTTATGCGTTTGTCAAAGGATCGATGCGGCATAAAGCCAGATAACTGCTGCACGAAACTATAGTTATTGGTGCCTTTGTTAGGCGGTTAGGGTAAGTGATTAGACGCATCGAACTTGCATTTGTCATGCCAGATTTTTTGCATGAGTACATGATAGAGCACTGGTTTGTACTCCTAGTAGTCCCTAGCCTTGTAGGGTTGGCACAGTTCTGAAGCCAAGAAAGACGGCAAACGGCTAAGCCTTCTCGATAAGTAGATTGCGGATTCGGATAATTACCACGTGCTCTGTCTAAGGCCGTGTTTGAAATCGGCTAAATTATTATAATCTAAATTATTTAATGTTAATGGTTTTAAACACGTTGTTTTTTTAATTATAAAAATTAAAAATTCAAATTATAATAAACTCATTCTATCTAAAAGATAATTATACTTAATGAAAGATTATTTTGCTCTTATCAAATCTCTAATTATTATGAAAGTTGCCACCACTCTTCAACAATAAAAGATGAATAGATCATTAGTCAAGAAAAAACTAATACGTAGTTTTTATATTCTAGTCTCAAACATGTCTATCATATTATGTTTATAAATTAAATTATATAAACTACCTCCATAATTCAAAATATAATAATCCTCTGCTGTTTCCAAACAGGCCTAAAGCGTGCTTATCCGCTCTTTACACGGAGCGATTCGCGATAGCTGCTAGCAGCAGCACCCCGTTCTCTTTAGCGCGCAGTTGCGTTATTCTGCAGAAAGCTAGCCCGCCGGGGCCGTCGGATATTCCAATTCGAAGCGCCGATCGATCGTTCTCACATGTTTTCGGCGCCATTTTCAGCACAGTGAGTGATGCATGCATTGTGACGACGTCGCACCTTGGGCCAGCGGAGTCGACACCGAAGTAACACAGCCGTCCCCTTGCTGCGAAACCCGGCCCAGATGCTTGCGAAATGTGAAAAGTATTTGGAGTGTGTGCTTGCGCTTCAGGAGAGCATATGCCTCGCTTCTGGGTGCTGCGGTTCTATTCCCGTTCCAACGGATCGGCGGATAGGAATGTGCAATGGATGGTGCTCTGGGAGTAATTTGGTCAGGGAAGTCTTGGGAAGTATGCAGATCAGCTTATCACAATGTGATGCTCTGGACAAGTAGTTGATGTGCTCCGCTGAAAGTCAGAAAGGTCCATTCTAAGGACTGATTTTGCTTTCTTTTTTTTCCTTTCCTTCTTTATTTTATTTCGAAAAATCATGAATTTGCAGTGAGATCATATTTCTAGAAGAATTTGTCGTACGTGACGTTATTGTTGAGGAATTTATTTCCTGAAAGCAGCAAAGAAGGCATTCAAGCAAAGTAGCATATTCATGGCAGCCACTAGCCAGTCTCAACAGAGGAGGATAAAAATCAGTTACTGGATCGTCTACATTCTGCGGAGAAAAATAATTGTCGCTATCCTCTTTCCACATGATAGCAGTGTCACAATTTGGTCCTCCTACAAAAGCAGCAACGATGCCTTCCTCCTGAGAGCTCATGCTTAAGCACAATAGCTGGGGAATTTTAGAAAGATAAAAGTCATAAATAAGAAGCAATGATACCCCGAGCAAGATTGGTGCTTCAAAAGCATTGCCGTCATGAAACGGCTCACTTGCCTGCCTACATGAAGCTTCAACTTTGCTATAGAATGCAGCTGATAATTTCTTCACATGCAGTCGCAAACTAGGCAAAAAATGAAAAAGAGTAGGAATTGGTGTGGTCTCTTCTTCGAAGGGGCCTCCGAAACGCTTCCAGCAGGGCCATTCGCTGTAGAAACTTTTGGAAGTGTGAAAGAACCTCCTTGCACCGAGGAGTCTGGTGAAGGAATGACGCCACCTGCTTCTGCGGGTGCTGGTGCTGATAATGGAGGAAGATATGTTGAATCATGGTTTACGGTGGCGGGTGGATCAGTAAGCGCAGGAAATTGATGAGGTCCTGTATGGAAGAAATAATGAAATTTTATCATCGTGTGCTGGATACTGACCAAATGAAGCAAATGAGATAGGAGTAGCAGATACTTATAAGCAGAATAACAAGAAACAGGGCATATCATCTGACATATACCAGCCAGTTTTAAAGATCATTCCAGGTACTATATCATCAACATTCAACAATCCGATCTTAATATTCTGTCAAAGCCTTTAAGTTAATTACCTGGGCATTTAGGTTGAAGAGCTGTGTCTAGGCTGCAAACAAAAAAAAAATACAGGGTAAGTCATGGTACGAGTAAGTGGGAATAATATGGAAAGAATTGGGCAACATTTTGCTTACGAAGCAGTAATTGTTCCGTTGACAAAACCTCTGTAGCTGCAAGAAGAAACATTGCAGCCTGCACTTGTGGGATGGTTGCTCATATTGCCAAGCATCACGTTGCTGTTAGGACACTGCATGTTTGGGCATGAACCTGATAATGAAGCTGACGTGCAATATAAACTGTGACAGAACCGGAAATAAGGATATGATCAAATAATTAATTCCAGCGGTAATATTAAGTACAAGGGAAAAAACTGAAAGAGTTGGCTAATATTTACTTGAGGTTGCTTGGTCCGCAACTGCACTGCACACAGTTGCCAGCAGTAAGCGCATATGTCCCATTTGCTACAATCAGTCCATGATCTGCAGAGGATTTTGGAAACGTAGATGCACATGCTGAACACAGAAATAAACAACCACTATCAGCATCATTCAGTGCGATCATCATCATCACAATAGCGTTTCCGAGAAAAAAATGGGCAAAGGATTCCAAAGCCATTCCAAGGACCGAATGGTACTCCTAGTAACTAGGAAGAACTGAGCACGCCAATATTCAGAGTACTATGGTCTTACGCTTACTGGTTTTAAAAAGAGTGAATTGCACAAAACACTACCTTTTGAAACCATATTGTCACATTACACTAGATTCTACCACTTCTGTCACATTGCATCAGGTTTTAATCTAAAAGTTTTCACTTTGCATCACTTTTTAGCATCGTTGGTAATTACTGACGAAGTTTTACTTGTTAGAAATAATGAATGACTGGAAATACTGAATATGCACTGTAAATTACTTAACTTTCTAATACTGAATGACTATATATTATTGAACCAGTTCTACAACTTACTAAAATTACTGAACGATAGAAATACTGAACCAATTCTAAAAGTTACTGAACTTACTAAAATTATTTAATGACTAAAAATTATTGAACCAATTCTAAAAGTTACTTAAACTTATTGAAATTAGTGAACAACTAAAAATTATTGAACCAATTTTGCAGCTTTTTGAACAATTGAAATTACTGAATCTGAAATTATTGGATGAATAGAAATTACTGAACCAATTTTAAAAGTTACTACTTAGAACAACTTAAAATTACTGAATCAGTTCTAAAACTTACTACTTATAATAACCGAAAATTACTAAACCAGTTCTGTAGCTTACTGAACTTACTAAATACTCTCTCCATTCTTTAATTGATATCGTTATTGGCTTTTAAATTCAACTTTGACTATTTGTCTATTAAAAAAATTTGATAAATTTTATATATTTTAATATAATTTGATTTATCATTAGAGTTATTTGAATCACAAATTAAAAGTTTATATATTCGAACAAATTTTTTGAATAAGACGAATGTTCAAAGTTAACTGTAGAAGTCAACTGCGACATCAATTTAATAACGGAAGGAGTAATTGAAATTACTGAACAAACGATACTAAAAATGTTAAATGCTAAAAAGTGGTGCAAAGTGAAATTTTTTAAGCTAAAACTTGGTGTAATATGCAACATGTGCTAGAACCTAGTGTAATATGATAATATGGCTCTAAAAAGTAGTGTTTTGTGCAATTCACTCTTTTAAAAATGGAGTATTTTATGAGCTACATGATATTTTAACATTCAGCTGACTTCATACTGCATTGCATTTTAACATCAAGTACATACCGTTTCCGCAGATCAGAAGAACTGAGCCAATAAGACGATCTATTTGCACGTAGCACATTGCAATACTCATGAATTCTTCAGCGACTAGTTACCTGGCAATGGGATCGCGAGAATGTCGCCCGGCGCGGCAATGGGGCTCCCCATGGCGTTCACATTCATGAGGTCCGTGACTGTGGTCTCGTAGCTCGCAGCGATGGCGGGAACGGTGTCCCCAACCTGCACGACGTAGGAAAGGTACAGGGTGGGGAGGTTGTTGTCGGAGGAATTGAAGCAGACGCAGGGCAGCGGCACAACGAGTTTCTGTCCCGCGTCGAGCGGCGCGTCGGGGTCCGTGGAAGCAAGGCCATTCTCGTTGCGGATCTGGTCGGCGGACGCGAGTCCCGCGAATACGACGTCGGCGACGGTGGCGAGCGTGTCTGCCGGGCGCGCGGCGTAGCGGACGGAGACCGACTTGCGGACGCCGTCGACGCAGGAGCAGCGGGTGGGCACCCGCACGAAGAGGCCCACGGGCAGGATGCGGTGCGCCGCGCCGGGCGCCGCGAAGTCGAACGCATTGGCCGCCATCAGAGCCGCCGGGTCGGCGCCGAAGAGCGTGGCTACCTCGGACACCTTCATGTCGGCGGAGAGCGTGTAGCCCAGCAGCGCCGAGCAGGAGTCCGACCCCGAGCATGGCTCGATCGTCGTCTTCGCATCCGCGCCGCGCGGCGCCGATGGCAGCAACGCCGCGAAAGTCACGGCCGCCGCCAACGCGATCGCACGCAGTCTTCCCGCCATTCCCGAGACGGATGGGATTGGGAACCGCGGCGGGTGCTTGGGGAGCCGCGGCCCGCGAGTGGGAGCTTGAACTGTGCAGCGCGTGACTCTCTCTGCGGCGAGGCAGAGTCGGAGTGGCGGTGCGTAGGAGCACTCCAATGGCGTGTGATCTGGGTCGACCGAGTCGTAGGGGCCCGAGTGTCAGGGAGACAGTGGGATTCATGCGTCGGTGTCCGAGCGAGTAATGGCGGGAGGAGGATGTTGTTTGCTTTTTGCAGCGCTGGGAATCTGTGCCATGCTAGGGGAAGAGGGAAAGGTGGCAGAGTCGCATGTCTTTTCCACACCGAAAGGCAACCTTCCAAGTTCTCGCCAATACCAGACGGGACCCGCAATACTCATCCCACATGTCAGTCAGTGTACGTAGAGCATCGATAAGGTGGCAGCAGGCTTCGTTTCGGTTTTGAAAATAGGGCGGAGCCACGACAACGGTCGTCGAGCAGGGTGAGGTAGTGGCCCGAAACCGCCGGTTCGGCACTGGCTGGCAGCGCAGCTGAGCTGAGCGCCGCAGGCGAGTCGGGTCCTCTGAATTTGTGAAACTAAACTGCTACAGGGAGAGGAAGCAACAGTAATCTGAAATGATAATGTGGCAACATTTATTTTCACTTTTACTGTATTATACTCCCTTCGGTTTTAAAATATTGGCACTTTAAACTTTTAATATTAATTTTGATCATTTGTTTTATTCAAAAAATTTGTTAAAATATGTAAAATTTTGTTATTATTTGATTTATTATTAATCGAATTTAAATCACAAGTAATAGTTTTACATAGTAGAGAATTTTTTTTAATAAGACGAATAGTCAAAGTTGATGTTAGAAGTCAACGGTGTCAATAATCTAATAATCTAAAACCGGAGGAAATATTTAATGTTCTAATCACTGGTAATTGTTACTGTAGCACAAATCTGCTTGTTGATTTGCAATCGAAGGATTAAAAATAGGTCCAAATTCCCACCACTGTAGCTTGTCTGAATTGGACAAGCCAATTCAGACGACCCCGATCGGCGGCAGGCCGGCCTCTGCTGAAAAAGAAAAAGAAAAAAACAACCTGGGCCGATATTCCATGGCATAGTCCCCGGCTCTCAGCCAGCTAAAGTTGGGCCACCGAGAAACTACAGGTGGGCCTTTCTACGGAACCTAAATGTGAGCCCACACGCGCAGACATACCGTCGCAATAGGCCTAGGAAAGATGGCGGCACGGCCAGGTTGTAGGGTGAGCCCACTGCCCAACGAGCGGCCCAGGGACGACGAGGGACCAAAGAAAACACTGTCCATTTTGATCTCTGCCTGCTCCACTGGGGAGCGAGTACGTACTGCACTGCAGGAACCAGATGCTCCGCTGCGGGCGAAAAGACTAGACGTGAGAAAACAAGCTGGAAGCCTGGCGGGATGCATGAGGGTTTCCTTTCGCCGGCGCAACGTCCAATTACCCCACTGCTGCGGCAACACGGCCTGTGGGTGTGGGGGGACAGGCGCCGCGGTATGGGCGGCACCGGCGCGGATGTCGTAGGCGAGCGCAAGAGTATCCCGTCGTGGCGTCGTCGGAGCCCGTCGATGGGATGGGAGCGATGCGGCCGGGAAGGTCACTGTGCCTGACGCTACGTGGGTATTTGGATGCATCGCTCGTGATTACCCGCGCTCGTCCATAGTGCCGCCAGCCTACCTTTGCTAGACAAACTGAAACGAATGCATCTAGCACATCATCAGCCCCCCTCCTTACATACGGAGCATACAACTGTGGGAAGGAGGAGGAGGAGGAAACTACCAATCACTAGAGTTGAAACTAAGACCTTTTTTGAAATGCGAGATTTTTTTTGTTTCTTGCGTTTTTTCTGTGAAATTGAACTGGTTCATATAAAATTTTTATAAGATTTCTGTTAACCTGTCCCATACTGTACCAGCAATACAGCCTCTCTACTACCACTACCACTATGGAGTGTATATCGCTCTACGCTTCTCCTGGGACATGAGAACCCGCACATCATAGAAACAAGGACTGCAAGATAATGAACGTAGAGCTAGCGATACAAACAAAATTAACTTTTGCTCAGGTACATCTGCAGTTTCCTCCACGGGAAAGAAAACAAGAGAAAAAATGAGCATGATGAATCTCGAGCTGCCATGGAGCTTCTTTCTAAATCACAACAGCATCCTTGTCAATCTCTTTGGGCTTTGGCATGACGAATGTCCCGCTGAGCACAGAGATCACCGCACCGGTTCCGGAGGCGAGGATCCAGATGCTCTGAGATCTCTCCGAGCTGAAGAAGTTACCGCATGCTTGCATTCATGGGAAAGCCAGGGCAACCCACTTTTCTCTCCAGTCAAGCTCAAGGGCGACCTGTCCTGGATGATCAGTACCGCATCTGCACTGTTGTTGGAAATGACATGGAAGAAAGAGGCAACGCCGCCGCGCACACGGCGGCGGACGCGATGCCCTTGCCCGCCCGGCCGCGAAATTATGCACGAATCATTAACTTACCTAGCCGCTTTCAAATGATTGCACGGCCATCATGCAGCATTCAGCTTACGCTAAACTGCCAACCTAGTTTTAGATCTTCTATCGTCTGGTTCGACACTTTCACCGATCGAAGAACTACCAAAGGAAACGATGGTAAACATGTCACTGTCACATGTGCATATAGTACTGTTACTGTAGTAGTACTAACTTACTCCTGCGAAATTGTAGGAGTATGCATCTGCTGCAGAAAATGGCCAGCACTGAAAGAAAATAGGCAGCTGCAGCTGCTCAACATCTGAACAATGTGGAATTCAGAAACAAAGAATTTACTGCCTTAAAACAATGAAACAAATAACTATATCGGTGGTCAACTGCTTATCGATTACCGAAAGAGTCTTGGGCTGCCTAAGTTGCTGAGATCTAGACGAACGAATGCTTTACGGTTAAAGGGATTGAAGCCTGGTCCAAAGTCCCTTCGACAACACTCCAGCCGAGGCAAGGAGATAGTAGATCTAAATCGATCCATTGTCCCGATCGGAGACACCGAGCCAGACAACAACCCCCTTAACCTAATCCAAGCACGCATGGACATGGAATCAACAAGCTTGCTTTGCGCGCTACATCTACATCCACGACAGCACTTGAGAGCTGGAGTGGCTAGCAAGACGCACCGAGACGCCACGCCATGGATCCACGGGCTTGCGAGGAATGAAGCCTGGTCCGACGCCTCCGACGCTCGCGGATGCATCGAGCCAGCCAACGTTCCCCACAAGCCCCCATGACCAACGAGCAAACTGTCTAGTGCGAGATTGATGTGTTGGAGCGAATATATAGAAAGCGGTAGGGACTAGGGACTAGAGAGAGGAGGAAGATGGACGAGGAGGGCTTTTTGAAGAGGAGGAGCTTGCAAGGGATGAAGGGATGAGAGAGAGCTGCTGATATGGTGTGAGGACTAGAGGGCAGTGATAACAATTTAAGGAGACATTGCTCGATCAAGGGCTCCAGAGCGCTGGGTGATCTTTGCAGCGCACCTCTCGCTTTCCGGGCTCTCGTAGGAGTAGTAGTGTGCTTTGAATTCCCACAAAAAATGCATCGTGAAGTGCACCCCTCCACTTCTAGTATCTGTGAATAAATGGCTGTGCGGAATGTCTTTGATGTGCTTGTGAAGAAAAATTGCCCCGGCTCCGCTGGTCGTCATAACTGAAGCCTCAAAATGTATGACTGGTCTTCCATGGGTATACGAGTACTACTGCACTTGATAGTCTAGAGGTACTCTGAAGTTTTGCTAAACTATTTCATACAATAGTGCTAGTCATACCACTGGATAAAAAATGCCAGTGCAAATTACTACAAGAATGACTAATGTGAGCTCCTTATTGTTCGTGATCCTGATCATTCTCGTTGAAATGGCGGCATTGAAGTGCTACATTCCAGAATGTTCTGTCGCTTGTGTTTTTACTACGCCTTCAGGTTTCAGGCCTTCAGCAGTGCAATGAAGGCGAAGGGCGTATGCGAAAAGCAGTAACAAGAGAGGCCCCAGAATTACAGCTCCAAATATAAGGGAGTCCTGTTCCGTGCTTGCACTGTTCATACATTTTGCCGGAAGGTTGACGCCCCTTTTGGAATTTCAGAAGAATGAATTCAATTTTATAAGAAAACCGTAGAAACAGAAAAAAAAATCATTTGTTCTAAAGAGGGCCTGAAAACTAATTAAGGTGTTGTATACAGTCATGCTAGTGTAGAATAGACTAGTAGCTCAAACTTCCAAACGTTTTCATCTAAATCCCAGGAGACTGAATTGCGCGCGGGAGTGAGACCATTGTTGACACGAGCTAGCGAAGAATCCGAGTGACTGAAGGTAAGCGAGCTGGCTCGTGGAGGAAAAGGAGTTGCAGTTCGTTACCAAAATTTCAACGTCTTGCAACCCAAGGGGATAAAACGGGAGGTGAAGAAACGCCCATTTTCCTCTTTGTAACTTTTCTTTGCCATTTTGTATGGGTTCGCACTTGCATCGCTGGAAGAAAGTATATACTCCTAGTATGGACGTGGTGAAAACACACACATGTGGACTATAGAATTCAAAAGTTCAAAATTTTATGTATTCCTTCCACATGCGCGATCTGAAATCGCAGGCTATACTACGCCCCTACTCTGTATCAAACGGTCGAGACGTCTGGTACTCTACCCTGCGTGTACCGGTTGTCCCCGGTCAACCTCACAGGACTGACCAACCGTGGCGCTGTGCGCCGTGCGCACAGTGACTTCGGCCCCCCACGTAGCCCGACAGAGCTCGCGATGATCACACCATCATTACCTGTTGATTTGCTCTGGAGTCTGGTCCCCGTCCCTCTGGCACGTGCCACATGAGAGGAGGTGCACTGTACTGCGAAGGCTCTCCTCTCCGCGCACACACAGGTCTCGTCTTTCTTGCAAGAGGCCACACGCGCGAGCAAGACCCGCTCATCAGTCCTCACATCGATGCAGACGCAGGAGTGCAGCAGCAGCAGGACAACCGCAGCCTTGCGTAACTATTTTGGCCTCCGGGCAGGTGAACACCAATAAAAACGCGGGAGCAAGCACAGCAGCTAGCGTAAAGCTCGGCAGATCAGCACGGACGCGACGACGCCGTGGACTTGCTGGAGCGGGGCGCGTCCTACGCACGTCGTCCTTCCCCGCCGTTCGCCCGTGGAGTGGAACACACGGCCGCGACCCGTGGGCGATCCGAGGAAAAGCCGCGGAGCGCGGGGCCTCTCTTCTTCTTCGTCTTCTCCCGCGGAACACGCATCCTGACTGGTTTGGACTTTGGCGAGCCCGTCCCCGGCGGTCTGAATCTGACGGAAATGCACAGCGCAGCCCAGTTTCTGGCAGTGTCGGCGAGGCCGGAGGGATCGGGGCCCCCCATGGCGTCCGCGTTTCGAGGCGCCGGGCGCGACAACGCGACGGGCGCCCGTTGTGTGAGTCCGGTGGGCGCTAGGAGTAGACCAGGTAGCTCGGCGCCTGGTCTGGTTGGCGTGTGGTACTGGTGCGTGAGCTGCTAGCGAATTCTCGAACGGACACCTGAGAGCCACTGCGGCCTACTGGTGCTCACTCCGAGTCAAACACCCACACGCGACTGCTCTGCGGGAGTGCGGCTACGTGCTGGGACTGGACGGGAATTTCTCCGTCGTCGCGGGCCTCGCGGCCAACGCTGGTATGCAGTGCAAGATCGACTACTATATGAACCTCCGGTCGTCTTTCAAATTGACCAGAGTATTTCTACATATTGCAAGCTACTAGTAGTACGAAAGCTGACTGCTCACCGAAGTGTCAATTTCTGCGACGACAACAACTGCACGGTTACTGGAGCTCGAGGACGAAACCGGAGACAGCTGAGGGATCATGTGCCACGGGCAGGACGCCCTGGGCGCCAGGCAGAGCCAACCATCAATGGTGACTGCTGCTCGCCATGCATGCCGCTGCGGCAGGGCAAGAGATGGACTGCGGCGTGTGGCGAGGCAATTATGTGCGAATGTTGGCGCAGGTGATTTGGTGGGGGACTCGGTCGATCGGCGCGGGGCTAGGGACACCACTCGGCCGCGCTTCCCGCCGCGCCACGGCACTGGCGCCAGTCGCCGGTTCCGGCGGGCTGGCGAGGTTACTGCGTCAGGGCGAGACTGCTTGCTTCCATCTCTATTTATTGTGTTGTACGTGTGAAATTTGTTGTGCGTCTAATAAAAATTTGTACACTTAATGTGCTGCATAGCTTCAATTCTGAGTAAAATATGATCAATCTATGTTACTGATGTGACTATTTGTACTGACGGAGTAGTGTTTGCATTGTGTCGCAAAGGCGCTGAACACCTGAACCAACGCAGTTGGTCACTTGATCATCGGTAAGTATGGCAACGGGTCGGGTGGAGGCAAAACCCGTCCAATAAAAAGAAGTGCATGGATGAATTTTTGAACCCGAGCTCGCACCTGCGGGTGAAAAATGAAACCCGCGCCCGCACCCGTCGGGTCCGAAGGACGAGAAGGCGAAGCAGTCGTGCGGAGGCGGAGCCAGCGACGCAGGACGGCGCAGCCGTGGCGGCATGGCGAGACATGGCCGGGCGAGGAGC
>BCLF01000007.1:1523883-1550291 GCA_001602275.1 Zoysia japonica | reverse complement strand
CGAGCCGAGGGTGGCGTATGGCTGGACGATACGCCGCGCCAACGTGGGACGGGCCGAGGGCGGCGTGCGGCCGGGGACCAGAGACGACGCGCGGTGGCCAGGGCACATGGGCCAAGGCGTGGTGGCTGGTGGTGGGTGGCTGTTGGGGATCGATTTAGGATTTCTACTTTGGACTTAGAGCTTTTTATATGACAGATACAGGTTGGAGGAGGTGGGCCGGTGGGCCGAAAGCGAAAATAAATCCGCACCCAAAATTATTCGAGTTGGGTTCGGGTCTAACTCACAGGTGAAAAATCACCTTCGCACCCGGGCGGGTGCAAAACCCGACGAGACCCAAACCCGAGATCCGGATTGCCATTCCTAGTCGTCGGTCATCTTTCGGCAAGCGGCCGCGGCACCAGACCGAACTGATCAAATGGTCTACTCCGGTGCTGAGGTTCAAGCCCACAGGGGTGTTTCAACTGTTTCCTTTCCACTCGCCCTCCAAGGCCCACGGAAGCCCATTTAGACTCCGCGTTCGTCGAGCTCGACAAATCGTGCCTGGCAGATGTATTTTCCTGTGGATTATAACCACTTAAATTCCTGTCAAGGTCGACAATTTTTTATACGGAGGGAGTACTCGCTCTTTTTCAAATTATTAACACCATTGACTTTATATATCAACTTTGACTATTCATCGTATTCCAAAAAAATTGATGAATATTATATATTTTATTATAATTTGCTTTATTATCAAAATAGCTAGAACTATAAATTATAATTTACACATTTGAATTAATTTTTTGAATAAGATAAATGATCAAAATTGATGTGTAAAATCAACGGTATTAATAATTTAAAAATAGAGTGAGCACTTCATTTCATGACCTAAATATGTAGTATCATGTTATCCTATAATTTACAAGTTCATAATCTTTATATATTAAAGCGAAAGCATTCTCTCAACTCTCGTTGCGCCACATCATCTTAAAAAATATTAACCGTCAAAATTAAAATCTAACAGTGGATATTAAAAAAAAAATCTTTCTCTGTAGCGTGCTTTTACTCGATGGGAGCAGGTATGAATGACCATGCCATCGCTCTAGCTTTTTCAGATTTAACATAAATTTTGACTATAGTCATATTTAATTTTTTATAAATTTCATATATTATAATTTGTTTATTATTAAAGTTATTTGAATCACAACTTAAAATTTTACATATTTAAATTAATTTTTTAAATAAGTTAAATAGTCAAAAGATTTACAATAAACAATAATTTAAGAACGGAGAGAGTAAGTAGTAGTACACATGGACAATAGCATAGATATAAGAAATTAACTGTAGCTGTTTTACTAAATGAAATTTACTTTTACTATAGATTAAATAGAACTATTTAAAAGATATAGTAAGAGAAGTTCTTATAAATTTATTCTACTTCAATGCCTTGCAAATATATAATATAATTAAAAACCTTTATATATAAATGTATATTTAGATAACTTAAATTGTTTTATCTTCTAAAAATGCTCTTTGATTAATCTTTTTCCAGCTTACAACTTTGGTCTAAAAAAATTAGCTTTGAACGTAATATTTTAATTAAACATTGTCAATATAAATTAGAAATAATTTTAAATTTATTAAGTTATAAAATTAGAAATAATTTGTTTTAAAAATACTTTCTTAAAAGTGTACCGATGCTATTTTTTATTAAATATTTTATAGATAACAAAGGTTACACATATGCTTTGAAGACTATGTCGATAACCGGTGAACAACAAAAATATATACGAAAAGCGCGACATTTGTTTCTTAGTTACAATTAAAGGTGCTGAATTTATGAATGAGATAAAATGGTTTTGTTATTGTTCAGAATTACTCCAATTGAGGTCGCTGGATTATGAAAGAGTTAAAATGCTTTGTTACTGTTATTATATGAACGCGTGACACGACATCCATCATTGACTATTATTGTTCAGCTCGCCGGATACCCGTCCATCTTTGACCAAGACTTGGGGGAGAGACCACTGAGCAACACCCGAATTTTTTTTTGTCAGTCGCGTCACCGATGCGCGCAGCTCCATGACCCCGTGGGCTGGGCTGGTGGCCAACAACTGCCCATGGGCCATGTCAACGCGGTGCCCGCGACCGCGCGTCTGCCCGCCACGGCGCCAGCCAGCGGGGTCGCCCGCTTGCGCCGTGTTCCTGTCGCGACAACACCGGTAGGACCGTAGGAGTACAAAACAAAACAAGCGCGCAAGCCGCCATCCAGCCTTCTTTCCCTTTCCCCTCCCGTCCCCTGCGGCCCCTAATCGCCCTGCCTTCCCCAGCGCAACGACCTCGGCCACCACACCACGCGCCGGGTCAAAGCGCGCGGCACCTCAGCCCGCACTAGAACCCCTCCTCCCTCGGCAAACCCGGCTCGCACGCGCTGACGCGTTCCTCCCTCCGCCCTGCTCCCCACGCCACGCAAGCAGGCAAGCAAGCGCGCCGCCGCCAGCCAAGCCAAGCCATGGCGGCGCCGCAGCGGGCTCGCCCGCGGCAGCGGCCGCAGCTCGCGCGCATCAACGCCATGAGGCACTCCTACGCCGCCGATGAGGAGGAAGGTCTCGGCGACGCCACCGCCGCAGCCGAGCTCGGCGCCGAGTTCGCGTCGCAGACCAGCTTCCGCATCCGCGGCGGGCGCGGCGCCGCGGAGGTCGCCGACCTCTTCCGCAAGCTCGGCCTCTCCGGCCCCGAGGACTTCACCATCCCCCCGGCCGTCTACGCCGCCGCGATGGCGCATATCCCCAGTTCCTCCCGCCGCCGCGGCCACTCGCTGGAGCTGGGTGCGGGCGCAGCGGGGACGGCGCCACAGGAGCTTCCAGGTGCCTCGGAACGTGACGTCATGGTCGCAACTAGGCTTGAGGAAACCGATGTGGGGGAGGCATCTGTGTTGGCCACTGAGCCGATACAATTCCCACCTGCAGTTATTGAGGTTCCTGCGCCATATTACAGAAGCGTTAGAACTAGATCGAGCAGCAGAGCGGTCGAATTGGACACGGTGGAAGCTTCCAGACGAGAGGTAGCCGCCTCCAAGGTGAAGGAGGAGACTGCAAACGAAGAAAAGGAGAAGAGCGTTGCGACCAAGGTGGATCGGTCGCGAGTGGAGAGGACAAAAGCGGTGCTCGTGGAGACGACGAGGGAGAGTACCGGCGGTGTGGTCCAGGTCGCTGCAGAGTCCACTTCTCGCAACGTTGAGTACTATTTCTCACCGTCACCACAAAGGCGGTTTAAGAGAACCATCACATCATGGATCAAGGGACAGCATTTGGGGAGCGGATCGTTTGGGTCAGTGTACGAAGCCATCAGCCAGTAAGTTCGGTTTGCCTATTACTCCGCACGTTATAACTGAAATAGTTAAATTTCCATCTATTTGAAATAGTTGCATTCACCAGCGCATCCTATTATCTCGTACTGTGCATATACAAGGTAAGTATCAAGTATCAACTGAAAGGTATCTATGAAAGGGGCTAAGAGCAACTCCAATAGTGACTTAAAATAAGTACTTAAATACTAATTTGAGTATTAGATGCAAAAAGCAGCAATCCAACAGGTATCTATACAACTACCTAAATTTACCTATCCCCATCTCCACCAAACCCGGTGTCCACATTTAGCAATTGTTTAGGTCAACCTATCCTTTGAAAACCTTTCTTGCATGATTAATTTTTACCTATGTGAATATAGTGGTGTGGCATATTTAATATTTTGCCTATGTGAATATTAGTACCTGTTGGAGTTAGAAACTTTTTTGACTACCTATATTTATTTAGCTACTATCTAAAAGTAAGTTTAGGTACTCAAATTTTAGATCACTATTGGAGTTGCTCTAAGTACGCAATTTTCATTTTTACAGGGTCTTTCTAAAACTCTGAACATTAATTACAATAGGGGTGGATGTTATACATATACACGATAAATTTCACCACCAAACTCTGATCTGACTAGTTTGCACATATCAGAGTATTAAATTTGTTATGCCATACTTCATCCTTCCTATACTATACAACTTATCTGAACATGTTATTGTAAAACTCTAACCACTGTAAATGTAAGCGTAGTCATTGAATATAGACATGTCCTCATGTCCTTCAGTGCAATGTTTCACTGGCTAATTTTTGACATTTCTTATTACAGCGATGGATTTTTCTTTGCTGTCAAGGAGGTATCATTATTTGATCAGGGACTCAATGGAAAACAGCGCATTGTACAACTTGAGCATGTGAGTTCTGGCTTGTGCATCCTTTAGAGTTATGGTGGCTACGTTGCTTCAAACATTATTGTTGTGTAACCGTCTATTTATCTCTACTTTCACTGATAACAGTCAATGATTTTATTTCATCATTGTAGGAGATATCTCTCTTGAGTCGTTTGGAGCATGAAAATATAGTTCAGTACTTTGGAACAGATAAGGTACTTTTCTCACTGTTTATGTTGCATGCTACTCCTATTTCTTAGGATATTGGCAGCTCTCCAGCTTGAACCTGTTTTTTTTAATGTTACATTTGGTTAACGAATGTCTTAGGGCGATGGGAAGCTATATATTTTTCTTGAACTTGTTACTCAAGGATCTTTGGCAGCTTTATATCAGAAATACCATTTACAAGATTCTCAAGTCTCAGCATACACGAGGCAGATCCTGAATGGTTTGCACTATCTACATCAGCGAAATGTTCTGCATAGGTAAATTCGAGTGCCAAGTTAGTTTTTTTTTTCATTTTAGAATTTGTTTTTCTTGTGTTTATTGAGCATGCCCGTCTCCTATGTTATCAGAGATATCAAATGTGCCAATATCCTAGTTGATGCAAGTGGACTGGTTAAATTGGCTGATTTTGGACTTGCAAAAGAGGTATTCACTCTGTCACTCTAAACACTGTAAGAATCATGTATTCCCCATATGTTTTATTGACTATTTCTTCCCTGCGTGCTCAAGATGTCAATTTTGAGCCAGGCAAAGTCTAGCAAGGGAACTATCTACTGGATGGCCCCTGAGGTTAGTAGTGTTGCTGTGCTTTATCGACATAAGGATAAAATATACAGCACTATTTTACGTCTGATGCATTCCATAAGGGTTAAATATTCAACAATATTTTACATGTTTTATGCACTTCAGTCATTTTTTTGCTTGTTAACTATATGAAATGTAATCTTATCGTTCAAACAATCCAGATTATACATCTCTGTTGTTCGATTGTAGATCATTTCCAACTATCATTGGAGTTCACCCACAACTAGTCTTTTTATTTTTGAGGGAATAGTTGGCAAGGGTAACTGTTGCAAGTCTGACTCTTCATGACTTAGGCTTTCAGAAGTCAAACAAGTGGTAGTTACGCTATATCTGAATACAATTTAGATAATCATTATGAGAAAAAATATTATGAGACTTCAATCTGTTATATACAATGTAATTTGTATCTAGCAAGCTGTAACCATATGCATAACATACTGTGGGTATTTCTGATAACATATTCTCATTCAGGTAGCTAAGGCTAAGCCTCATGGACCTCCAGCAGATATATGGAGTCTAGGTTGCACGGTTTTGGAGATGCTGACTGGCAAAGTTCCGTACCCTGATATGGAATGGGTGAGTGTTATGTACTACCTTAGATTTCTGGAACAACACCAGTAATTCTGTAGCTTGTAAATACAATAGAATTTAAAGCTTTAGACACTGAAAAGAGCAGAATATCTGAAATCCATGGCTACCTTTCAAGAGCCTTGGCTTTGTACTGTTCATCTATGACTGGACAATAAAAAGAGCACTACTGTTTACATTGAATCTCATTTTTTTTTATGAGCAAAATCAGAAATGCATATGCACAGATAGCAAATCAGTACTCTGTGTTTACATATTTATTCTCACCTTTCACACAAAAAATATTTTATCATCTAGTCTTGCCTTGATAGAGGGTGTGTAATTGTGTATACTATGACTGTGTATGATGCAGTATTTTTCTTATGATTTGTAGACACATGCTTTGCTTAAAATTGGAAGGGGAATACCACCAGAAATTCCAAATACACTATCAGAAGATGCTCGTGATTTCATAAAGAGTTGTGCCCAAAAAAATCCAGATGACCGGCCATCTGCTGCTCAATTGCTGGAGCACCCTTTTGTGCAGAGACCACTGCAACATTAGGCAACTGATCTTTTTCCCCTTGCTGCTAACAAATTCAATTGTAAGTCATCCACCCTTCTTTTGAAAATGTTGGGTTTATAATCAGGCTACTTGGACCAGCTCCACTTGTACTCATCAAATAGCTGAATTTCTAGTATTAATGATTTGTTCTTTGCATTTTCCATTTTGTAGGTTTACGTATAGAAACTGATGCTGATACTAAAGGATTATTCCTTAGCCTGAAAACAGAGAATGACCCAACAGTCCGAAAGCCTTCATTGCTCACTATTTCATTTGCATCCTGCAGTACATAGTTTGTGGGAGATCCGAAATTCGTTTCAGTCTGCTAGGCACGTCCGGACACTGAAAATGACTGATAAGATGTCGATTCTCTTGTTTGGAGCTTGTCTGGTGTTTGCGATTCCCCAGTAAATCCAGTACACAATTGTGCTTGAAGAAACTATAAATGGGGATAAGCTAAACCTTGCTTACATATCAGACTAACTGCACACGAGGGCGGTTCTGAATGTATATCGTTATAACTTTACTGTTTGCAATTTTAGCCAGCGGGTCATCCTGTAATGTCAAACTTTTGAGTAGAAGATATGGATGCTGGCAACACAATGAAGGGGTTCACTGCTCAAATGTCTGTTCGTCGTCTGTCCTGTTTATGGCCTTGTCTCCAACTTTCATGTACAGTACGCTATTTTTCCCACCCTAACATGCACATTTGATAGCTAGACGTTGGAGCTTGATTTTTAAATTCAAGAGTGCCCATGTCTGATGAACTGATTACATTGACGGAGCTGATGAAATATACTGAATTACCTTTACTGCAACTCTACATGATTATGATCATTCACAATGGCTTAATAGCTAATACTCCTTCAAAACACATTTCTGATCACTAAAATTGCCATATATTCTTGTGGACAAATAATCATCTTTATACCAACGAGACTCCTTCAGTAAAAAATATAAACCTTGTGATGCTGCCGGCAAAAGCATTACTCTGTGTCTTCTGCGTCTTAACTCAATTCACATTCAAGCAGCTGCCTCTGTACTCAGAGTCATATCTTGCCATATCATGCCTGAGCAAACCAAGCATCTGGCCAATCTTCTCGGCTTGTGGATGTGACCGATCGCCGGACACGAACTCGTGCACATCGCCGTCTATCTCCACAGCACTGTAACCCGGCCGTTTCTTCACCCCGCGCGCTTTCATCAAGCTCCGGACCTTCCCCGCTACGTCCCACTTCCCGACGGTTGCGTAGATGTTGGACAGCAGGACATAGTTGGCGTCGTCACCGGGGTCCAGCTCGAGGAGCTGCTGCATCAGCCGCTCGGCCAAGTCGACGTCCCCTCGCGTCCGGCACCCAGCGAGGAGGGCTCCCAGCACTACCTCGTTTGGCCGCATTGGCATGGTCTCCACCACGCGCATAGCCTCGTCGAGGCGCCCGGCCCGGCCGAGCAAGTCGACCACGCAACCGTAGTGCTCCATCCTCGCGGTGACGCCGTACTCTGACGTCACGAGGTCGTAGTACCTCAGCCCCTGCTCGGTGAGGCCGGCGTGGCTGCAGGCCGTGAGCACGCCGGTGAGCGTCACCGCGTTCGGTTTGAACCCCTCCCTCCGCATCGCCTCGAAGTGCTCGATGGCTTCCGTGCACCGTCCGTTGGCCGCGAACCCGACGATCATCGAGTTCCAGGACACCACTGTCCGCTTCCTCATGGAGCGGAACACCTGCGCCGCGAACTCCACCTGCCCACACCGCGCATACATGTCGATCAGAGAGTTGGCGACGCGGACCTTGCGCTCCAGGCCCTGCCTGACAATAAACCGGTGCACCCACATCCCAAGACCGAGCGCGCCGACCTCGGCGCAGGCAGAGATGACAGCTACCAACGTGATGTAGTCCGGTTCCACGCCGTCCAACAACATGCCGCGGAAGCAGTCGATTGCCTCGTCGGGGCGCCCGTTCTCGACGCACCCGTCGATGAGCGCCGTACATGTGACCTTATCCGGGGCGGGCATTCCTTCGAACACCTCGAACGCCTTGGCAACGAGGCCGTTCCGCATGAGCCCCGACATCATGGTGTTGTATGTGACGACAGACCGGACGGGCATCGTGCCGAACAGCTGGAGGGCGTGGTGCGGGAGGCGGGAGGCGAGGTAGAAGCGCGCGAGGCATGTGGAGAGGCGGAGGTGGGACGGGAAGAGCTTGACCGCGAAAGCGTGGAGGGAGAGTGCCAAGGGGCGAGCTAAAGGGGAGGACGGGGAGTCCGCGCAGGCGGAAAGGACGGTGAGGAGCGTGACGTCATTGGCCGCGGGCGCAGAGGGGGAGGAGAGCATGGTGGAGAGCGCCGCCGCCGCAGCGCTCAGGTCGCCCTGCCGCGCCGCGCGCGCGATGGAGGACGTCCAGGAGATGACATCCCGTGGCACGCGGGCGCGTGCACGGCGGGGCTCTGGGGACGGAGCGACGGCCACCGGCATGAGCTTATGGCTGAGAAGCGCCCGGGCTGGCACGCCGAGGCACACGCTCCTGTGGCCATGCTAGGATTTGTTTTGGCTAGCTGCATGCATGTCCATTACAAGTTTAAAAATATATCATCATCCTAGATCACTGCAAGTGTATTATATGTGAAACAGAATAGTATATTTCAAATTCTAAATTTTTTTAATGATATCCACCAAATTAATACTATTTGTGTTTTGGCTTCGTCTTCAAATCAAGCAAACGTAAAATTGAGTATTTAAATCAATGTTCGACTTATTTTATTTTTAAATGAACCAAAAAAAAAAGCGCCATTAGACGCTCGATTAAGCGCGCTAAAGCGTTGAGCAGGAGAGTTCCGCTCCGCCTCGGGGTCTAAGCACTATATAAGCGCTGCTCAGGCCGTCGCTCAGGCTAACTGCAACTGCTGCGCCCTCAGATCTGATCGAAGGAGGGAAGGGGAGGGGAAGGTCATCCATAGCTCCTGTGGGGGCGGTGCTCTGCTTCTGTTGGAGTCAGATCCAAGAGGAAGGGGGAGGAGGGAGGGGCAGGCGGCAGCTGCTTGGTGACGGCGGCTGCTGTTGCTCTGTTTTGGCTAGTGATGGTGAGTGATGGCTAGCGCAAAAGCCACGTCAGGACAAGAGGACAGAAGTACGTGGGCTGAGGAAAGGTTTTGGGCTGCCAAGCGGGCTGGATGGGCTCAAAACTGAAATCTTTTTTCTTTCTTTTTTTATTTTACTTGTGGCTACATAGGATTAGGAAGCGCTTATGGAATGCTTAGGCAACGCTTAAGTCCCTTTGGTTGAGCTGCTTTTGGTTTTGGTTTTTGACTTTTGCAAAAGCCAAAAGCTTAACTAAAAAGGTAAACTTTTATAGAAGTTGTTTTGATAAAGCAACTTTCTACTCGCTTTTGCCGGCTATGAGCGTCGATTTATATATATTATAATTATATAATTACAATTATATTACATAATTATAATTATACAATATAATTATATTTATATTATAATTATATAATACATAATTATAATTATATATAATTTTATATTACATAATTGTAATTATAATTATATATTACTATAGTTATAATTATATAATATATAATTACAATTATGTAATATAATTATCATTTTATATAGTACATACTTTTAATTATATATAATTTTATATTGCATAATTATATATAATTATATTTTTATTATAATTATATATTATAATTATAAAATTATAATTATTATTATATATATATACATACACTATTTTACAATTTCACAATCTTACGGCTGTTTTGAACTAAACGAATTTTAGCTTTCTCACAGCTCATATTCTATCGTTGATTTTACACAGCTCAACCAAACATACTCTTAATCGCACCTAAGCTCTAAGCGGAGCATCACCGCTCACCTAGCGCTTAGCGCTTAATTTTTCCTTGAAATTAACAACGATGCCGAACAATATCATCTCTAGAGCAACAAAGCAGCTAGTATTAATTTAAGAACATGAGCACATGCAAACAAGGAGTTTGAGCAAAAATGAGATTTGTTGCATGATACATCTTGACATCTCATGCCTGAGCAATCCAAGCATCTGGACAATCTAACGAATTTGTGTTCTGGAAGTGTTTTCAATGCAAACTTACACATGCCACTGCCGTATGGGCAATTCAGGGGCATCCACAGGCTACTGTCAGTCACAGATAAAATAAATTTATTTCAGTATTTTTAACGGCACTTTCTGACTAGAGCATATTGCATAAACGTAGTGGAAACAAAGTATTCCCAAAGGGCCAATGACCTCGTATAAAAAAAAAGTACAGGTGATGGTACAATAGGTACAAATAAATACAATAAAAATATAGAATAACTAACTCTAATCTATTCAGAATAACTAATTCTAATCTATCTATATCTCTAGCACATATCTGTAACATGTAGAACAGATACACAATATGTCATTCTCTCCAGAAAGAACTAATCCACACAACACAACAGCGGATAAGTCACATGGCTCACATACTGACCTATTCAGTGTAGTATATCACTGCTGAACGTACAACAGGCCTGATGAATAATCGAATAAATAATAGACATGATACATAGAGCTTTGTTAATGTTACAATTTACAGAATATACATCCATGTCAAAAACTATCTAAACAGCTTTCAGTGTAAGTGGATTCAGACTCAGCATATTGGATGAGCACAACACCAGGCAAAGGCGAAAAAAGGGCAGCAAAAGGGGTCAACAAAATTGTAGATCATATAATATTTCAAGCTTTACTGATGAAGAAAAGTTACATCGGTGAATGCACAACACTTCTCTGGCAGCACACAAGTAGATCTAAAATCTGATCCATGTAATAAGAGAGATTTTGCTGCCATGCCATAACAAAGGAGCCAAACAAAATAGCCTTCCTCGCTACAGTGAAATCCAGTCCAAACATGTAGCCTCACCAATCGAGGTTTCCTCTCGCATGCCAATAACCATACCAAGCTTCTCAATAGTCATCCTCAAGGTCACTTCCAGTGAATCTGGACTTTGCATATTGAACTGCATGCTCCTTCCAGTCTGATAGAGATGCAAATGGCAGCAAACCAGCTAAGCATGGGAGAATAAGTGCTACCAAAACAAAAAATATGTACCGGCGAGACCAATATGGTAAACCAACAGCCTTTGCCTTGTGAGTCACAGAAATAGGACCATAAAGCATGCGATGCAAAAGAGATGGGAATATGTTTCCAAGTAAATGGATAGAGCAAAGTGCCTCCCAAAATATAAGCCAGATATTTCCATCCCCACCCAGTGTGTCGACACAAAACCTTCCAACAGAACCACAAAGAACTCCCAGTATCATAACATTGAACGTTATTGGCATGTTTGGTCCAGTCATTGCAGATCTCTGGAATATCAACCAAGCGATTAATAGAAGCATTAAGATTCCAAACGATATCCTTGTTGTTGCTACTAAATGGCATCTGAAAAACAGTAAACCCGAGTTGAAGGCTGACACCGAACTTGGCATCCACCAAGATTTAGACTCCTGCAAGAAAGGGGGACACAGGATGTGAGCTTCTTATCAATAGTATTTACTAGGTTTGTATGTAAGGTGAGTGCACATACCCTTGAGGCAGCAGCACAAGCTGCAGTAACAGCAGTAATACGCTGGTACGAGTAAGTATATGTGCCATATCCAAAACAGACAGACATAAGTACCACAGCAGTAAGATGCATATCTATAAGCTTCCTGAGGAGTTCTGCATATCTTGAATCCTCCATTTGGGTCTTGAATTTCTCCTTTTTGAAAAAGGCTTTCTCAAATCCCATAGAAATTTTGATCTTTTCTAACATGTGTGCGTATGAGCTGAGATCTAACTGAGACTTCTTCAATTGCAATTTTCTCATAGAAAGTCCAATCTCAAGTTCCTTGAGCTCATTTGAACGAGTTTGTTCGTTCAGAGATCTCTTGAATACACTAAGAATCTGCTGATTAATTTCAGGAGTAGATCTGCCACGAGGAGGATGAACCAGCTGCTGAGCATGAAGAATAATCTGACCATCCATGGAATTAAACGACATGTCCTTCTGGACATCATGTATCTGACGTAATGAATCAGCACCATTCAATTTAGTTTCGGATATAGAATCGACATCTCTGTAACAACGCTGAGGTATATCTTGCTGACAGACAAGTGTCTTATTGATAAGGTGAAGGGTCCTCAATGTACTGCCAAATGACTTCTCGAAGTTTCTCATGAAACTTTCAGATCTATCACCATAAATCTACAGCATAACATATGTTAGATAAAAAATAATGCGATGTGGAACGAGAGTAGGGGAGTAAGAAAATTGCCAGTCATACATTTGCTAATGATTCCTTCACGGCTGAGATACACATCTGCATCAGACTTTGTGTTAGACATTCACGGCGTTGTTCAACAGTAATTGTTAATGGAAGGCTGAAGACAGCATGTGTACCTTTGAGAGGGAATCAGGTTGTAATACTGCCCCAGAATCACCGCATCTATTCAGAACCTGGAATAGGAAGTGTTAATTCCTGAATTTTCGTAACAACACAAGTTATTTGTGGAATGTACAACCTCCTAATTGATCTTGATAAATAGTAGTAAATAACATGCCATATCATCTACGATCTTGAGAGATTCATACACTTTATAAAAATTCAAGAATCACGGGGGAAACAAAATCCATGGCAACCACTATACCCAACCAAAACGGAATCATGAATAATTATCCATCACAACCATTGCATATCCAGCTTCAAAATGTTCAAAGGGCAAGCAAAGGAGGATTTGTGAACTGAGCAACAAAGAATTTGAATCATCCAAACACCTAAGATTTACTCCCTCCGTTCTTTAATTGATGTCGTCGTTGACTTTTAACTTCAACTTTGAGTATTCGTCTTATTCAAAAAAAATTGATAAATTTTATATATTTTGATTTCTCATTAAAGTTATTTGAATCACAACTTAAAATTTTACACATTCGAGCAATTTTTTGAATAAAACAAATGGTCAAAGTTGATCGTAAAAGTCAACGGCGACATCAATTTAAGAACGGAGGGAGTACCTCCTATGGTTTTACAATCAACAAAAGTTAACCTTTTTTGTGAACTGAGCAAGAAAGAATTTGAATCATCCAAATACCTAAGCTTTACCTCTTATGGGAACAGAACGGTTTAAAAATTCTTGCATTCTCTTCATTCCAAACAAGAACGACTACACTCCTTTCCTTCCCAATCGCAAATACAGCATTCCATGCCAACAAAATTCCTGACAGTTTACCAAATGAGCCAGCGCTGGGAACACTGGGTTGGGATGGCTTGAACTTTTTGGTGCCAACAAGTATCGTTCATTAAAACAATGTAATCGAAGATGTAACCCTCGTCCAAAATCTAACTATGAAGTCTAGTAGAATTAAGGATTAATTTGGTGGATGCCATTACAATTTTTCAAAATTTTAAATATGCCATCCTATCCCACATGTCATCTACTCGCAGGGTCCCACTTGCAAGTGACACGGCAGTGGCATAAAAATTGTTATGACCCTTTCTATCACCACGACGCTTAGCCTAATCACAACATAATTAACTGCAAATAGTAGGCTTGCAGCTTTTCAATCCCTAATCTAGCACGCACCCACATACTTCAAGAGCAAGCAAAAGGGGGCCGAGGGTAAAAATTGAATCTTTGGGTCGCCGAGCAAAGAAACAAGGAACCAGAGAAAACCAGCGCACCTGAGCAAGCACGGCGGCGAAGGACATCCCGAGAGGCAGCGCGAGATCCTCCACGGCGCCGTCGCCGTCCCCGGCGCCCTTATTGCCGCCTCCTCCCGTAACGGCGACGCGCCGCCGCCACCGCGGGCGCAGGTGCACCCCCTTGCTCGTCCGGGAGCGTCGCGACGCCGAGCCGTGCGACGAGGCGGACGACACCGACGAGGACCCGCCGCCCGCCTCCGCGGGGCCGCCGGCGATATGGGCCCCGTCCATACGGGAAGGGGACCGCGACGCGGAGAGAACGGGAGGGTAGGACTTGTGCTAAACTCGAGCCCAGCCCCGGCAGTTCCAGCGTGCGTGGAGTTCACTCGCAGAGAGACGGTGAGGTTGCGGACGCTCCAGCTATTTCTTCTCTCTGGTCGTTGTGCCGCGGGCGGCGGCTGCGTCTGTTTCACGGTGGTGAGGGGCCGTCGGTGTCGTCCTTAGACAGGACCCGCCTCTCTCTCTTCCCTACGAAGGGAAGTTGAGGCCTCTACTGAATTTTTTTTCTATTTGTGTTGTTTTTGCGAAATTTCTGCGTTTAAAAGACCGGAGATGTGAACGCGCCGGCCGAAACGGCGTCGTATAGCCGTTGAAACAATCGGGGAAACCGGTGAACTTTTCATTTCGCGAGAACAAAACTCCGGTGAACTTGTCAGCGAAAACTGCTACAGTGCCGGTTTTTGAAAAAAAAATAGACGGCTAGCGGTTAAAATTAAACAGTTTATCGTTTTTGCTACGGTGCTAATAACAATTTTCGAACAAAAACTGATCGATTTACTAAATCGAACCGCAGCGGTAAAGTCAAAAACTCGGCACATGGTGCGTATCAGTGTTCCGTTGGAGGTGAAATTGGTACGTTCCTAATAAATTCTCTCCCCTTTGCTTCAAACTTGCTCTGAACTGTACACGAATTCCATTTGAATGGGTCTTAATCACTGAAGCAGTTTCAACGAAAGTTTTGCAGTTCTGATGAGATACCGAACTGTTCTCACCATTGCAGCGCGCAGCCCAACATCGCAACGCTCTGGCCTTTGCGGCCATTGTCGATTTGATGGGCCTAATGACCTTTCTCGGCAGGCCCACCAGTTTCACCGTCGGCCCGCTGCAGAGGTCCGCGAACCATTGCAGCGCGCAGCCCAACAGCTCAACGCTCTGGCCTTTGCGGCCTTTGTCGTTTGGATGGGCATAATGACCTTTCTCGGCAGGCCCACCAGTTTCACCGGCGGCCCTCAGCAGAGGTCCGCGAATCATTGCAGCGCGCAGCCCAACAGCGGAGAGCTCTGGCCTTGTGGCTCTACTGGTTTGTCGTTTTGATGGGCCTAATTACATTTCAATCCCACGGACTATTTAATCATTTTCCACATGATCGCCGCACGTTTAAAGCTGCTACTACTCTATCTCTCCTTTCTATTGGTTTACTTATTTTTCTCTCTTCTCTATTTAATTATTGCAGTCACTTATATTTCCTATCAAAATTTGTGTTCAATTTGCAGCATATATGTTTGCTTCCATCAACTAGAAAAAATCACATGACACTTGTTCAATTGCTCTAATGTTTTAGTCCGAGCTCATATTTTGCAGCATATATTTATCTCTCTTAAATTTTCCTCGCACTATTAATTTTCTATCGAGCTAATACACCAAATAAACTTCTGGTCCTCTTGCCTTGCTTGCAGATAAGTATAGCTACAAACTAGCTGGTGGCATCTCTTTGCCTGATGGAAGGCGATGCGTGCATGTGCGCCTCTGACAGTGATAGGTTGTCATACGACTATGGATGGTTCCACACTTCCACGACGCGCATGCATGCACGTCAAACGACCCGGTTTATTCCAGCAAGGCCTCCTGATTGGTCCGATGCGTAAATAGGTCAACGCGCGGCTCTTCTTCTTCTCCCCCTCTCTGGCTTGCTCAGCCACGGCTGCAGTACAAAAACGGAGGGCATGCAATAAGCGAACTGCATCTCCGATCGAGACTCCGACGTTTCCCGCGCGCGTGGACCGGCGACGAACCCTAGATAACAATTGATCCACTTGCCATTTTCGCGAACGAACTGACCAGATCCAATCTGATGCGCATGCGCGCTCAAACACGCATGGCTAACGGACCGACGTCATCAATGGAGGTCAACCGATGGATCGATGAGTCGATCGCAAGGACCACTTGCACCCGGATTCACGAACGGAACGGCCATGGCCAACTGGGGACCGTGCACGTGATCCGCTTGGATACAGTATTGACGACAACGACGACGACCCCGCGTGCCGGCATGGCGGCCGGGCACTTGATCCAGCAGAGAGTTCAAGTTGAACGCTGTTTTGTTTACGCGCATCGGGTTCCGTGCTCCGTTGATCGCAGCGGGAGAGAAGAAAGAGGGCTCTTAATTTGTTTTCCCTCTTTCTTGCTGCAGATCAGCAGATGGATGGGGATGATGATTCGCTCTTCACACAGAGATCGATCGAGAGGAGCAGGATGACGGCTACGCAATTCGTCCGGGAACGTGAGTAGCTTACGTACGGCTGCGTGCTGAAAATTAGTACTCGCATCATCATCATAGCTCCCGTTATCTCCAAGGAAGTTAAGAACGTGGGAGAGAGGAAAGGGTCAGAGTCAAGCATTCCGTCCTGGAGTACAAGCGTCGATATATCGTGAAAACTCTAAAGCCAGCACGGGTCACCCATGGAATTTTTCAAGATGTCGAAAGATTCCATCTCTCTGACCCATTGAATTTTTTATCCAGCGTCCAGCGTAAAAAAAAAACACGAGATGAGCATGGGTCCTCCCCATCCTTAATCGCCGAAATAAAGGAAAACGGCTAAGACTGAGTGTAAGACCAACCTACAGTGATGACCCTATGACAGAACTTCTGCTGGTAACACGAAATATTTTTGTTGAAATATAATGATTATTTACAGTAGCTTCCTCCGATGATTTCGTTGTGTTCGTCCTCTGCTTATGGAAGAGTTGATGTTTGCCCCAGCAAATTTATATTGTAATGTTTATGCAGATCGTCAGAGATGTCGCGGTTGAGCTAATAAAATTAGCTCCGCGATTATTGTATATGCGGGGGTAATTGATAGATGGATGCTGCTGGTGTCAATAAGAATCTTTGAGATCTATTCCAAGTTCAAAGGTCAACAAGGAACAGGCTTAAGCCAGTGTTTTGTTTTTTGTTCTAACAACCAGTTGACCCTCAATCATCATGACAAAGCATATGAAAAAAAACATGACCAAGAGAGTGAAGGTGTATAGTTATATTGTGGAGTACGTAGAAACCAGTTGGGCATAAAGAAATCAGGGGCGGAGCCTTAGGGTGGCCATATTGGCCTCCGCCCCCAACCCCCCCCCCCCCCACCCCCACGATTGTGAAAAATTTATAAGAGTAAATTTCATAAAACTATAATTAGTTTGTCAAAACTATCACAAAACCACATATTTAATACATAATTTCACAAAACTACAGATTTAGTGCATTCATGTATCACAAAACTATAAGTTTTAGAAAGTGTATCATAAAACTACATATTTTGTGAGTAATGTATCATAAAACTACAGATTTTACGATTTTTTAAATCTGTAGTTTTGTGATACACTACTTATAAAATATGTAGTTTTGTGATACAATTTTTTAAATATGTAGTTTTGTGATACATGGATGCACTAAATCTGTAGTTTTGTGAAATACTTTCTTAATTCTGTAGTTTTGTGTTAGTTTTGTCAAACTAGCTGTAGTTTTGTAAAATTTACTCAATTTATAAAGAAACTAGTGTAAGCAGCGATGGTGGGTACAAGATAGCGAGAAAAAAAGTAGAGGTGAACTGACGGACTACACATAAAATTAAAGTGCTTTGTCTCAAACTTTTCTTCCTCATCCCGCTCTCCGTGGCCCTTAAGTCTCTTCGAGCAAGAGGTAGAAGAAGCCACTGTAGCAGCCCCCCCCCCCCCCCCCCCCCCCTAAAATAGACCCACGCTCCGCCACTGAAAGAAATAATTCGTCAAATTCTTTGTGGCCCATGTAAGTTGACTCAGGATTTTATATGCATGGAGCAAGTAGGCAGGTCCAGCTGCCTTCAATTTCATTGTAGGCGATTATACTTGCATGTGTTCGGTTGTCAGGAAGCTGAGAGGATAGGTCGAGGAGAATTGACACTGGCGAGGCTTTTGGCTTGAATGATGTAGAGGATGGTGTGATGTGAGTCAACACATTGCAGAGGTATGAGAAATACATCGAAGCAACGATACATAAAAGTAAAGTATATCTCAGAGCCTTGCATAGTAAACAAACAAAACGTCCATGCATTTAGTTGGTTACTGGTTTCCCCAATATACCATGCATTTGTGGGTGTTGCTAGAATCAGCTATGGAGCTGATTTATTGTAAGGTTTGAAAATGTTGTGTGCAGTAACAGAGGTGGGAATACTTTTCCATTATCTGAAAAATGTCACGGGCGTTCATACTATTTCTTATTTTGGAAGTTTATTTGCAGCGTTTTTTGGTCTAATGCATGTTACCGTTCGTTGTTCTTTCGAAGAAGTCTGTACATCCATTCATCTTCTGCATCATTATTCTTAACGCTATAAGAGCCACTGGGATACTAAACTACTGAGGCATGGGATGAGTCAATACAGTTCGAATATAGCCGTCTCTCATATATTATACAACATAGAAACTAAGTTGACATGTAGATGGATGCTTTGAAAGAATTATCAACAAATTTATCTGTCCTGTCCTTGGGTACTTAGCAGTGGTTCATTGCTGAGTAAGACATGACATGGGATAATAGGATTGGGAGAGGAGTCTTCTCTTCTCGTTACCTCTTTAATACGCCTTAATCCACCCGGACATTGACTTAGATGCCTATGGAGAAGAGAACAGCATTAGTGCTATAAGACCGTTCCTCCTTGTAGCTGTACAGAGAGACAAAGGTAGCCGCTGGATACATAGGTCAAGAGCATGTCATCCAAGAAGAAGAGGGCGGCCATAGATCTCTCCCTGGATGTGGAGAAGACAGAGGAAGACCGTAGCAACGGAGGCGACGGCGGTGGTCGTTCCAAGGATGGAGAGATGGACAGGGAAGATGGGCAACTCAAGCGACATGGAGAGGCTCTCAAAGAGGAAATCAACGAGGAGAAGGTAGTCGAAGTGGTTGTGGACCGAGGAGGAAAGGGCTTCAAGGAAGAGACCAAATTCCGGACTCAACCAGGAGAGATGGAGGAGGAGAAGCAACTAGCAGAGGAAAACAACAGTGACGACGAGAGCGATGGGGCCGAAACTCGTGCGAAGGAAAAGCATGTGGTAGAGGATGCCAGCAATGGCGGCGACGATGACCATACCGCCGTGGAGCAAGAGGAAGAGGTACGCACGTGCATTTACTTTCTCCGATTTTAAATTATTAGCACTGTTGATTTTTAACATTAATTTTTACTTATTTGTCTTATTTCAAAAATGTGTTTAAATGTGTAAAATTTTGTTATTATTTGATTTATCATTATAAAATTTAAATCATAACAAATAATTTTACACATTAAAACAAATTTTTTAAATAAAACAAATGATCAAAATTGATGTTAAAAATTAACGGTGTCAATAATTTAAAATGGAAGGAGTAATTAGCAAGGGCCTTGCCATCCAGGCGTATTAGCGATGCCGTGGATTCATAAATATGTTCGCCATTTCTCAGAAATAATATGATTTCGTTCAACTTGTTTAATTCCTCTTTTAGCATGTATTCAGGTGAGCGCGATGCAGGAGGAGATGGAGAAGATGGAGGAGGAGAATCGGATGCTCCGGCAAGTCGTCGACCGGACTGTGTGCGACTTCTACGAGTTGCAGATGAAGCTAGCAGCCTATCAGCAGCAACGAGCAGATGAGCCTAAAGTCAATAAAATCTGGAGAGTTACTAGTCAATAGCAGTACTATTTAAGCTTAGCTAGGGTAAAATACAGTCCCATTACACACCCTTTTAATTATACGTCCACGTGACTTACCATAATTACCACGTCAATTTTGAGTCACTCATCTCACACCTTGATGCTCGAATTCGTGATTTTGATATCTAATTCTGTTGCGCGCGCAGGAGCCCGAGGTGTTCCTCTCCCTCGGCGCTGCCGCCGGCGACCTGGAGCCGAAGCTGAAGCGCAAGGAGCAAGCGACGACGCCGCGGCCCTCGTTGAGCAGCGATGACACGGACGACGGCAAGGAGACGGACCTAGGGCTGTCCCTAAGCTTGGGGACATACGAGGAGAAGTTGGAAGCAGGACACGACCACGACGGCGCCACTGGGGACGGCGGCGGCAAGGCGAAGGGCAACAACACGTTTCTAGAGAGCAGAAATCTGGGTCCTCCTCCGGCCGCCGGCGACCTTGCCGCGGCAGGGATCATGAGCCATAGCGTCAACCGGGCCAACCGCAAAACTAGGGTTTCCGTGCGCGTCCGGTGCCAGGGCCCCACTGTAAGACGCACGCTACTGCATCTCACCGATTCCTTAATCTCTTCTCCATGCTTCCACGGTCAAAGTGACGAGTAATAATCCGTCGACGTGTAGATGAACGACGGATGCCAATGGAGGAAGTACGGGCAGAAGGTCGCCAAGGGCAACCCGTGTCCGAGAGCCTACTACCGGTGCACCGTCGCGCCGGGCTGCCCGGTGCGCAAGCAAGTAGGAGAATGAATTCTCCTGCAGCTTTTGCTTTGGCTTATATGGGATTGATCTGAACGTGTTGGCGCTGGTATGCAGGTGCAGCGATGCATGCTTAGAGGACATGTCGATCCTGGTGACGAAGTACGAGGGCACACACAACCACCCGCTCCCCGTTGGCGCGACCGCCATGGCCTCCACCACCTCGGGCGCCGCGGCCACACTTATGCTGTTCTCCAGCACTAACTTACCGTCCTCCATCTCCGACGGCGGAGGCGCCACAGCCGCACCACCCTATCTCAGCCCCTACCTGCTCAACTCAGCCTCTCACCACTCTGCCGCTTCACCATTGCTCAGCACACCGACCTCAATGTCGTCCGGCGCCAGTGGCCTGCAGCATCTCAACTTGTTTGAGCGTTCGTCCATGCTAGTTCAGCAAGCACCACTCTTCAATAAGTACCCCTGGTCATCCGCGAGTAACTGGTGGCCTGGCGCGGCGCGGTGGGGGGTGGGGGGCAAGAGACCGTTTTGGAGCGGCGATGAGAAGACGGCTACATTGCCAGATAATGTCGACGCGGTGATGTCAGACACCAGCAACCTTCATGCTGAGGAAGGACGGGCAGGTGATGGGCGGCAAGGACCGGGAGAGGAGTAGTACTTGAGAGCAAGCTCAATGTATGTGACCGAAACCAACATTAGTATGGATCCTAGATGGCAGATAATAGTTAAACTCTCTCTTATAATATTGTCGGTAGAAACAAAGAAAAGTAAGCCCCACATAGAGTAAAAAAATCTTAAGCAACAGATCCTTCTGGTTGCTTCCCGCGGGGCCATCCTCATCTTATCCTGAGCCTCTCTTTTCTTCCGCCCTCTCGTCTCTTCCATCCAAAAAATCTCTGCTCTCGGTTCCTCCCCATCTCAATGAAACAAACAAATCTTCGTGGAGGAAGCAATAGGCAAGATTAAGTGCCGCTGGAAACTTCTTAATTTTTCCTCCTCCCTGAGCAGAGCCAATTCAATGGAGATAGATCTACAGAAGATAGGTTTTCATTGGCCTTCAAGAGCAGCGAATCGGAGCAGGCAAGGATGAGTCTTCCACCCATGGGAGTCAGCAATAGCGGCGTGGGGCATTCAGCAGTAGGTGCGCCATTGTGTGACTTTATGCCGGTAAGTTTCATTAGCTCTCAGGTCAAGTTCGTCATTGTTTTGTGCAAGAAGATAACAATGACAAGTTAAATCGATCTGTTGCAGGGCATATATTGAATCGCTATTTTCAATGGATGATATCATCTGGCCTCAATGAAATGTGTGCAAGAAAGGGAAAGTACTTGTAGTATAATACAAATTGGTAAATTACAAGTTAATAAGAACTGAGAAGAGTGCGTACACAGATATTTAATAAGAATCTAATAAACTAATCTTGCTGATGTTGATTACCAAACTTCTGCCAGATGTGCTCTATCAAATCTTCTTTTGAACGGTGATGAGTTCTTCGATCACGAATTTCTATATTTTTATCTAGGACATCTGTAAATCCATAGATTAGACCTTCATTAAGACCTTGCATTTGAGGAGAAGATTGCCTTTGCTCATATATATGTTTCCATCTGGTATTTCATAGGTGTCTCTCTCATCATCAATTGTTATATTATGTAAAATAACACATGTATACATAATATCTATAAGGTTTTTCCTTTTTCAAAGACGTGCTAGGTGTCTTATAATAGCACAACATTTCTGTAGAACACCAAATGCTCGTTCTACATCTTTTTTTGCTGCTTCTTGCCGTTGTGCATAGCATTTATGTTTAAGAAACTGGGGTCTGCTGATTGTTTTGACAAATGCTGCCCACTAGGATAAATTCTATCAGCTAGATAGTATCCCTTGTTATATGTTGTCCCATTAACAGTAAATTTAACAGCTGGTGCTCTTCTTTGCAATACCTCAGTGAATAAAGGTGATTAGTCCAACACATTGATGTCGTTGTTTGAATCAGCAGCACCAAAAAAGGCATGCCAAATCCATAAGTCCTTAGAGGCAACTGCTTTTAGCATAATAGTGGGCACTCCATGATTACCACGAACATATTGTCCCTTCCAAGCAACTGGCCAATTTTGCCACTCTCAATGCATACAATCAAGGCTTCTAACATGCCGAGAAATCCATGTGCCTCTCCTAGTTGAAGTAAATGTTGAATATCCTGCTCGATAGGCCTCCTAAGATATTGCTGACCGAATATATGTTTAACCCTCTGAACAAAATTAATCATGCATTCCATTGCTGTGCTTTCCACGACACCAAAAGTTTCATCCATAACATCAGCTGGTGTGCCATACGCTAACATTTGAATGGCAGCTATGCATTTTTGCAGTGGGGATAGGCCCAACTTGCCAAACGCGTCTCTTCTTAGACGAAAATATGGGGACCAATTACTAAGAGCTTCTACAATATATAAAAATAGTTGCTTTCTCATGCAAAATCTCATACGAAACTGATCAACGGTGTACAAAGGACTGTCTGAAAAGTACTTGACAAACAATCTGTTGTGGTCATCTTCATGATCCCTATGAATGTACCTTCTTTTGTAGCCCCCTTGACGAGTAGAGGTACCAGCCAGTTGGGCCTGCTGTTGTGCTTCAAGTTCAGCTTCAATCTCTGCTTCAATTTGAATCTCCATTGGATCATTGATTCCTTGCCACATGATCTCTTCAAGCTTTTCATCACAACTAGCAGTAGAGTCATCTGATTGAATGGACTGATCTTGTGAATCCGAAGAAATTATTTTGGTGAAGTGAAATTGGTTGTTTGGATGAAGCAGTGGTAGCATAAGGTGAGAATGAGAATGATGTTGTCCTGAATCACTTCTCCTTTTATAGATGATGCACTCCAACAGCTAGTTGTTGCTTTTGTCAGTATTCTAACGGTTAGTTGCTGCTTTTTTCAGTATTCTAACGGCTAGTTGCTGCTTTTGTCAGTATTCTAACAGCTAGTTGCTGCTTTTATCAGTATTCCAACAGCTAGTTGCTGCTTTTATCAGTATTCCAACAGCTAAGTATTGATAATATTGATAAGGGTTACAAATACTAGAGTACATATTCTGGGCTGATAGTACGTAGTTCCACAATAAATAGTACAGATTACATATTCCTAACTGACACTACAGATTACATATCACTTGCTAATACAAATTACACAATGCACTACTAACTTCAAGCATCTGTAAGTTCTTTAGCTAGCTAGTCTAGAACAGCTTCATGTCTCCTCATTTTTGCTTCATTATAATTTGATGTGTCTGTCTCCAGCAGTTTCATGTATGTTTGATATTTTGCCAATCTAGCTTGTTCTTTTTTTGCTTCAACTGATTTGTTTGTTGCTTCTGCTGCTTTAATTGTAGCTGCCGCTTTAAGTGAAGCAGCCTCATGAAACAGAACTATATTTTAGCTTGCTTGATCTCCCAAAGGAGAAGGTGAGACACTTTTGCTTTTCTATTTTAGCTTCGCTTTTGCTTTCTTCTGTCCTTCGGGGTGTTTCTGCTTACTTACAGTCTCTTCATCAGTATCATGGTTAGATAATGAAGTGTATGCACCTGATTTTGAAATCTTAGTCCTTTTGTTCTTTGTTTGTTCTTCCTGTGCCATCAACCTACTCCACTTTGCTAGATCCTTCACAATTCTCCACAAATACTTTAAAGTGAAAGGTTTATGCTGGTTCTCTTCTTTGTATCACTTATGAGCTTTTTTCATAACCATAACATCAGATTGTCCACTACAATAGGTACTTCTAACCTTAGCATAAGCTCCGCAAAACTTTGAAATATCCCTCTTGAGACCGCCCCAGTGTGTCTTGCATTGCAATGCTGTCCTTTTGCGGTTCTTATCTGGTGTGTTGCGGTTGAAGTCCACTGCTACTACCTTTCAATAGTGTTCACCCTTTGGGTCGACACTTTTTATGGAATCAACATAGTTGTGGAGCCAAGAACTAAGTAGGCGTTCATTCTCATGTTCTGTCCAATTGAGACGTTTTCTCCCAGCAGCCTTCACTTCCTCACTGCTATTGCTTGAATCTTCAATGTACAAAGGTTATTTCTCTTGCTGTGATGCAGTGCATGGAGAGACTGATTCTGATCCATGAGATGAAGTGTTTCCTGCATTTCCTAACATTTGACTTACTGAGTGCAAAAAACTTACATGAGATCTAAAGCCTTGAAACCTGATTGGTGCTGATTGTAACCAATTCCCTTGCTGGTAACTTGTAGGTGAATGACCATAGGATTGAAAATTGCCTGCAATGCTAAAAGGGTTGAAATTCTGAAAATTTGGTGATAAATATTGGGAGAAATGAGCTTGGTTGAAATTTATAGGGAACTGGGTGGGAGGGGAGTTTTGGCTGGAACTAGCAGGGGGTTGGGTTTGAGAAGATTGGCTGAAGGGGCTCGTGAAATCTCTTTGAGAAGGATCCATTTGATTTTAAAATGTGGAGTGCGTTTGATTTGTTTGCCTTGTCTCTCCTTTTGTAGGAAAGTGCTGGAGACAACAATGGCTAGGAGCCAGGAGCAACGATCAGGAGACTTCAGATTTTCAACGGTTGAAAAGAGTAGAATAATTTATTGATTGTATAAAGAGATACTGTAGCAATATTATAATTTAATAGCTTGCTACCGGTAGTAGTACTAATACTACCAGGATATAACTATGACCTCCTCTCACATTGCTTATTACTAGTCGTCCACCAAGCATTAAATGCCTATTGCCAGTTATATACCACATTGTGGTTGCCCTAACAAATGGGGAGTGGTTGTATCACTTCCACCCCGGTGATGACTAGCTAGTCAGTAGTGAGAGACAATGCAGTGATTGGCTAATTGTGGAGTTGGGGGACAATATCTCACCATAATCGTTGTGTGGAAAATCATTTGAGGATTTTTTGTGCCATTGATTGTAATCATCATTTATCAGGTGTTTTGGGGAGAGGAAAAAAAATGGATTGCCAATGTTGTTAACTATAAATTACAATATTTGTGTAAAGTGTGTTACTCTGTAGATTTGAAAGATCATCGAATTAATTTTTTAAAACTAATAAGGCGTTTCTGTTTTTAGTAAAGCTAGCATCTCAGTTGCCCTCTGAAAGAGCTATAATACACACGGCGCACCTTGTCATCTTTGGTCAAGAGATAGTGTACCACGTGTATGAATCGTGGATATGTGACAGGTGTACATACGACACCTTATCATCTACTACATATACATTTTTATCCCCAGGTTAATTTTATAAATTTAATAAAAATAATTTTATTAGTAAGAAAAATCCTAACGCTTTCGTGGCGAATGACTGCGTTGTTCTGAACACCCTCGCAAATTCTCTTCTGGTGCAGAAATTGTCATGCGTTTTGTTGGGTCCGTCCATTCAAGAGAGGAGAGAACCAGCCCAATCCAATCTTATCCCCCTAGATTTGACCCAGGCCCATTATTTCGTCATCGTGTTCGGAACGTCACGATTGGTAATGGCAACGCCAACTGGTGTCGAGTCCAGTTCCACTTCCACATACGAACGTGGCCTCTCGCCATCTCGCGGCCCCACGCGTCATCCTCTCCTGCAGCCCCAACTCTTCGCGTCCATTTCCCCAACTCCCTTTTCCATTTTTTTATCGCCCTTTTTCTTTCTTCTCTCTTCTCTTTAAGCGAAGACGGAAATTGTTGCACTTTAACGTGCACCCTCCACTCTGTTGTTGCGTCCAGCGTCTCGTCTCCCCCAACCGTCCGTCCGTCGTCGCCCGCCCGGGACCTCGCGCGCACCGCCGGGATCCGGCTCCCCGCCTCGGCGACTCCGCTGCGCTCTAGGTACCCCCCCCCCCCCCCCCCCCCCCCC
>BCLF01000007.1:1477894-1523878 GCA_001602275.1 Zoysia japonica | reverse complement strand
CCCCCCCCCCCCCCCATGCTTCCGATGCAGCGGGATCCGATTTCTGTTGCGTGGTTGAGTTTGATGAATTGGCGCTTCGGTTTGGTTCGTGCCCCTGGACGTTGGGATAAGGTGCTTTCCGTGGGGCGCTGTTTGTGTGTGTTTAGGGCCGAGGATGGGGAGAAAAATGGCTCGGTGTCGAATTCGGGGAGTTTTGGTGGTGATTCCGCTGTTTGGTCGCTGGTTTGCACCGAAAGGCTGCGCATTATGCGGAATTTTGGGTGACTAGGGGACGATTCGTGAGTTTTCAGGTTGGAGCTGCCGTCGTAGAGATCTGCAAAGGGGTGATCAGAACTGATCGTTTCTGTGGACATATGTGCCTTTTTACTGAAGATTTAGTGGCTTGTGGATAAGAATTTTCTGGTTTTATACCTGAATTCGTTCCTTGTAATCCAATTTTGAGTTTATTAAGCAATTATTTGGCCTGTTTAGTATGTATTTTTATAGCAGTTAGGTTATGCCTTCAAGGAAGATCCATTTCGTCAATGAATGTATCAATTGGTACTGTCATGTAAATATATACGATCCATCATTTTCACAGGAAATTCAGTCAGATCGTAATTTGATGACATGATTCTTTGCCTTAGGTGCACGCAAGGAGTTGTTGCTTAGTTATTAGTGCATTGTTTAGTGGTAGGGGTGATTTTAAATAGAAAAGATGGTGCTTCCATCCTTTTCTCACGAGATTGGCTTGAAAATGGTGAATTTTGGACCGCGCTGTGGTGAAAGAGGATGCTTTTGCCGAGCCCCATCCATCTGCTGGCATTCTGTAGGGAGGATGACCAAGAGCAAAGTAAAACTAAAGAAGCTACCTTTGCTTCAAATTCTTTTCTTGTGCTGGTATCTGAGCATTTTTATAAAAATGATGGAATCATTGGCTTACGTACAGAATCAAATGATTCTCTTTAATTAAAAAGTCATCTTTGTTTTTTCCCCATCTGACCTTGTAGATCTAAGATGAGCCATGAGACGTCTCCATGTGGGTCGCTAGTTTTCCTTTTAGCTCTTATCTGGCCCTTGCTTGTGACTTTTTTAATGGGGAATGTAGATCACATCTAACATATTCATTGATTTCGTTATTTTAAAATATCAGTTGATCCAACTGTTTGTTTCTTTATCAACCTACTCAACCGGTTTGGATCCTGTAAAGTCTGTTTGTGACTTTTGCTGCCTTGTTCGCCTTTTCCGCTGGTTTGGACTTGAAGTTTGATAGCTTGCTTGAGGAGAGAGAAAGTTGTTGCAGGGTAAAGTTATATTTCCCTGGTTATGATACTAAGTAATTTTGTATATTATGAGTATTACCATTGCTGGGTGTATCTGTTTTGTTTAATATGCAATTTATGGGAAGAATAACATTTGGTGGACATAACGAATCTGTGATTATGGAGCTTGATTTTTTTTGCTAAAATCGCAATCTATCGAGTTAGGTTATGTATTGGTAACCTGTAACCTTCATGCCTTGTGTGACAGTGTCATAATCCACAACCTTTTATGCTATTTTAGAGGCCTGTTTATTTATTCTTGCTGTTGCTATGATGCCATCTGAATGGTGTGGTAGACTGGTAGTGGGTGGTCTCAGACACTTAGGAAAATGTCACATATGGATCAGTATGATTTGCATTTATATTTAGTGCTTCAGCTTGCCCTTTTAGCTAAGGATATCTCCTTATTGATGCCTCTGTTTGATTGTTGGAAAACCATGGACTAGTAGATTTTACAGTATTCTCTTTGAATTGGTAAGAATCCATGCAACTATAGTGGTCCTTCACATAGCCTGCAACTTATTCTTGAGAAAAAAAAAGGCATGCTTAGCAGTTTGATTTTTCGTTTTTCCCTTATCATTCACATGTCCTGCTAATCTTTTACGGTCAACCACTATTAATCCAAATGATGTAATTGTTTCCTTTCGTTCCAGATTTCCAACAAAATGGCAAGAAGTGCTAGAGCAAGGAGGCATGTGGCCCGTCAGCTCAGGCCCACCCCATATCCGATTCCTTCAAACCGCTGGAAGTCAATGAAAGAATCCAACAGGAAGAGAACACTTCCAATTGCACAGAAAATGGACTGGGAAGATGCAAACTGTTCTGTCTGCATGGAATATCCACACAATGCAGTTCTCCTCCTCTGTTCATCACATGATAAGGGGTGTCGCCCTTATATGTGTGGGACTAGCTCCCGCCACTCAAATTGCCTCGATCAATTCAAGAATGCCTACACCAAGGGAGCACTGCTTCAGGAAGTGTCTGTCAATAGCGTTGGTACTAACATAGACTCCGTGCCATTGGCTGCTGGTGAAAAGACAGAGTCCATTGACCTTGCGTGCCCACTATGTCGTGGTAAGGTGAAGGGATGGACTGTGGTAGAACCAGCTCGGAGGTATCTCAATGGAAAAAGGAGGACATGCATGCAGGATGGTTGCTCATTTGTGGGAACATACAAGGAACTCCGGAAGCATGTCAAGTCAGAGCACCCTCTGGCAAAGCCAAGGGAAGTAGATCCAGCCCTTGAACAGAAGTGGAGATCACTTGAGATTGAAAGAGAGAGGCAAGATGCTCTAAGTACAATTACTGCAACCATGGGGAGGGCTGTTGTCTTTGGTGACTATGTGCTAGATTTGGAGGATGGAGCAGACTTGGAGGAAGAAGAGAGTGATGCTGATGTTGATGCTGCTGATGGCCATGGGACGGAAAACACACGAAGGATGTTATTATTTATTATGCGTCAAGTTGCTCGGCATCATCATAACCAAAGGTTCCAGAGTGTAAACGGTGCATCTGTCAACTCAGAGGATGGTTATGTGGTGGGCATTGGTGGCAATGGAAATGCACCTTACCCATGCCCCTTGGAAGGGGATGATGGGGATGCTATGGTTATGGCCGGAGGCAGAAACAGTGATGTGCTCAGACCAGAGAGGCGGAGACGGCGCCGTAGGAACCGTGGTAGATTGTTTTTAGGTGCTAATTGAGAGGACAGGTGGTTTTTATTCACCAGAGCAGTACATGCACAAATGATTTCCTGGTGCCTGGCATTCATCAGTTTCGGCCTCTCTATTTACTTGCTCATGATTGTGCACAATGTAGTCATCTTAACATCAGCTCGTTGTTCCCCATCAATGTATGTTGTCTCACATTCTTTGTTAAGAGAAAACTACCGCCGTCTTGTGCGGTCTGTAAATTTCCTATTCCTGAACGATAATTGGCATTCTGCAACCAGAATCCTGAGGAAACGAATCCAGAGAAGTTCAGATGGCAATTGCCGTTCAATGTTACCGTACGCAGACTATCCGCTTATTAATTTTGTCATGTTGGAGAAAACAATCGGTTCATGCCAACAGTTGTGACCATTTTTCCCTCAGAGGAGGGCAACGAGACGACTAGATAGTCTCGCTTTTCAATATCCAGGAGAAATATAAATGACAAAAAGATCATCACGTCCGAACAAAATCAGGAAGCTCATTCGCCCTTTTGAAACATCTAATAGATCGTCTAATGCATCCTGAAAGATCAGAAAGTGATAAAGTGCTACTGTAAATAGGAGGGATTCGTGTTCTTGGAACTTTTGCTGACAAAACAAAGTATATCCGCAAGGAGATCATTAGATACTTTTGTGAATCTTGGGTGATTTGATCCTTTGATAATTTGATGGCAGCTAGCTCTGGATGGGACCCTGGGGTCTCCATGTTCGCTCGGATGCGGAGGCCGCACGGGCCGTTGGGCGCTCGAAAGCCCGCGCACCTCTCGATGCTTTGTTTCCTGCTCTTACTCTTTGATTTTAGAATATTGACACAATTAACTTTTAACATCAACTTTAATTATTCATTTTATTAAAAAATTATTTAAATATGTAAAATTTATTATTAGTGAATTTTAAATTATAACTATTAATTGTACACATTAAAACAAAAATTTTAAATAAAATAAATAATTAAAATTGATATTAAAAATCAACAATGTCAATAATTTAAAATCAGAGTACATGCGACTAATTTAAAACCAGAGTATGCGAGGCGGCACCCGGAACAAAAGCTGCGACGCGGCAGACGCGTTTGCCACAGCTCTCCAGTGCCGCTGGCGATCGAGATGCTTCAGCCAGATCTCGCTGAAAACTGGAAAAACTCTCCTCACATTTTGAAGTCTTGAAGATAATGCAACTGATTCAGGCATTCAGCTCACAAGTTGCGTAGCTACCGTACGCAAAGTAGAGTTTTGTACCGTGAGTCCCAGTCCAACACAAATACTCGTAAGTCACAATGCAGATAAGAAGCTGGAATTACATTCAAGGTGTATTTCTCATTCTACATATGGAATTAATAAGTGTGTTTTTTTTTACACCTATACAAAAAGACATGATTATGCACATTCTGAGCCCCCTGAAATTCTGCTGTAGTACTGTCAGCTGATTATCTTCAAAATTTTGTGCCCTAAACTGGAGAACCATATTGCCTCCATTCCCACTTCGGGAATATGACAGCACCCAAGAAAACAACTGGATGGTAAGATATACAAGCTGGCTGTGGCTGTAAAACTCAAACATCTTCGATACTATCAGGGAGCAAGAACAAGGACTTTAATTGTTCCTTGGCTGTTAGCAGTTAACATGGTAGGACTATCACTCTTCCAACAGACAGCACTAATGAAATAAGAACCAGGATCATCATCGGTATCATCCAGGTCAGAGGATACAAATCTATGGCTCGCTGCAGGTTTTGAAATAGCCTGCATTTGTTAGGAGTTGCTTGAAGTTAGATGGACCCACAAAAACCTCATCACAATTCACACAACATATGATGCATGTACCAAGGGAACAAGAGCAGGCAAGAAGCTTTGCAGTTACCTTATGATAAACAAAAACCTCATTAGTTTCACTTCCACAAGCAATATATTCATTATTCACAGACAGCCCAACGAAGTTCTTCTCGTTCTTGTGCCCTCTAAATGTCCTTACCTGAAAAGGAAAAAATGACTTATTTAACCAAAAATCGTCACCAAGTCATAGTGTCAGCCAAACAAAGAGCGGTGAAAAAAAATTCAATAATCCAATACCATGATTAAGAAAAGAGGCTTAAGTAATGATACCATAGTCAATTATACATATAAAAGAAAACATTCTAGAATAAAAATAAAATACAGTGCGAAGTTTGTATCTGATTAATAGTCTTTTTACTGCTAAGCTGTTTATCAATATATGTAGGTACTAATTCTATTTACCATGGAGTAGGCATTGTTCTAAAGAAAATATAGGAACAAAAAAGGAAAGAAAAACAATTTATTCCACAGCTCCACTCATTGAACATATGGACATGCAACTGTCCCTAGTCCCTACACCACAGAAGATCATAAAGCAAGGTCACTGTGGCAAACGGAAGAATTGTCTCAATGATGATTTACCGGGCAATTATCTTTGACATCCCACAACCGTAATGTGCTATCAGTTGAGGCAGATGCAAGCTCATTATTGGATAAGAACTTCACATATGACACTGCCTTCTTGTGCCCACCAAAAATATGTACAGGTGTACTTGGATTACGTAAATCGAAATAATGAATATGGCGATCAGCAGAGCCAACCTGAAATATTGTAATATCTGGTAAGTAAGCAAATTACATCCCGAGAAGTAAGGAAACTAAGCCAAGCATGAGGGAACATACTGCAACATAGCAGTTTGATCCCGGATTATATTTAACTGAGCAAATATTTGCTTTCATATCAATATTGATCACACTTGCTTCTTGTTTTGTACACCACACTTTGACCTGACATACACAGCAGAAGCTTTCATTAGCTATAACAGAAAAAAAAAAAGAACACTATGAAAAGGCAATATGTAGAGGGTTCCACATGGATTAAATGGAAGGGAGAAGACTGGTAATCACACTATCTGAAAAAGTGAATGAGGGATGAATACTAATAGCTAATGAAGAATGATATAGTCATCAGCACCCAATATTTGTGTCTTTTGCACATTACTCCAGAATACATCATTCCATTCATGTAATCTATATTTATACAGCCATCAGAGTCCACTATCATTATCACTAGGAACCGTCAGACAAAAATAGAGGCAGCAAACAGAGCAAGGATGAAAAAAAGGCAGACATTTGTAAAAAGTAAATATAATGAAAAGAGCCAAAACTGGATTTCTCTTTTTTTTTTTTTAAATACCTTGTAATCATCGCTTCCAGATACTAGCATTGAAGGCTCTGTACGAGAAAAATCAACACTCCACGCCCTTTTTTCATGCTCTTCATACTCCATCACGCTCTGGCATTACACATTAAACATATTGCTCAGCTTTCAGTTGATGTGTAATACAGCCATTGCGACATAAATGATAAATTTATAACATAAGGAGGATACCTGACGGGTTTGGACATCCCAAACAGTTACTATTCCCTCATAATCACAGCTTGCTATAACATTTTTTGAGTATTTGTTCCAGCTGAGGCAGCTGAGTTTAGATCTCGTAGCCATTTCAACAACCGGGCAATGCACATCTGATGGCTCATTAACAACCTATGCAATAAAGTAAATCAACCATGAGTAGTTTCCAAATAGCTAAGGATTTTACCAAGCCTAATTATGTAGCCCCAGTTGGTAAAGCAAGAGATCATCAGGACAATTCTGAGGCCAACCAATTGAATATTACATATTCGTAGCAAAAAAAAAGAGGTTTTAAAAAATAAACTGAGTGTACATGGAAAAATATTTTGAAGAAATGCCAGTCCAAGTGCCCTGACCTAGCATACTTACACTAGAAAATTCAAAAACTTTAATGCGCTTCGAGACTCCGGCAGTAGCGAATAGTTCATCATCACGATCAAACTCAATACTGCATTTGGAAGAATAACTAATGTTAGTGGTAAAATTAAGGCAAACCAGGTGACTGACAAGCATAGGGATGGACGATGGTCAGATTCAACTGTAGTAAGTACAAATACAATGAGGATGTGAACAAGAAGGCAACAAAGGACATATATTGATCTCCTTTCACCCAATGGATCCTGTTATGATGCTACAGTGCTTATTAAAAATTTGAGGTATACACCTACATGTTTCATGTTTACTTTGTTTGGACTGAGATTCCAGGTTAAAATGCTTATTCTGCTGAGCCAGATTATAAGGATCCCATACTGCATGTGCAACTGTATTGGATGTACTGCTAATTACATGAGGAAGTGGGGACAAGAATTTCTGTTCACTGTTCAGGCCAAGTTACAAGGCCGAAAATTTAAATTGCAAAATACTCACCTTGATACAATATTAGCGGAGTGAAACAGGTCTCCATGCCTTAGCTCCGCAATGACGCGTAGGCGACTGAAGTAGACATGATAGCAAACAGGAAAACATGATAAGCTAACTGGGCAACACAAACACTATAACAACCATGTTTTGTCACAATAGTAGATAACTCCGACCTATATCGAGTGAACGTTGTTAGCACAGATTGGAAATCCTCAAGACCTGCATGATAACCTTCTTTTTTCGCTGTAACAATGTCCCGGTCTTCTTGCCTGTGCGACTGTGCTCCAGTACGCCGTCTTTGTAGATAGTATTCTTGAAGTTCATTAAACTGCAGTGTTCTTCATAGTATTAGGTAACAATAAATGAGATAAGACTATTTTCATTTTATCTGACATTAGAAACAAGCAAATATAATGTGTCAGCAGTTTAATGTCAATCTAATTTGACAACAAAAAAACCTGTGCTTGAACCCGCCTCTTTCTTGCAATGACATTACTCGATTGTATAGGGGCATTAGGAGGGTCCGAACAAGTGAGAACATCTCTCCTTTGAAACCCTTGATGGCCTACTTGAGCTTTCAAATCTAGCTTCTTATTCTGTAAATTTCCTGGACATGATGGACTAAGTGATGCCCGAGAGCTGGGGAGAAAGAGACTGCTAGCTTTATCTAAAGGAGAGGTCCACAGCTTTGGTACAGCAGGATCATCTAAAAGCATGCGCAGCTTCATGGAGTACCTTTCTTTTGTCCGATATAATTCTAACCGATGCCTCTCAACAGCGCTTATATCTTCTTTGATGTACTGAAGATCAGTTTGAATCTACATGGAAAGGTGGCAACAAGATTAGCAAAAATAAATATAAGGGAAAAAATAGTAACAGATATGAAATCAGGGAAATCTTTTTTTTGGCTAAGTAGCAAAATGAAGTCTTTTGTATAACAAACTTTGTTGCATGGTCTGAACGAATCAGAGGAAGAAAAACTAAAAGAAAGAACCTCATTCAACTCTTCCAGCTTCTGCTTTCTAAGGCAGTGCAAGAAGACTAGCAATATTTGCATATTTGTCTCTGACTCTTGCTGTTCCATTTGCCGCTTCTTCTCAGCAATCAAAGTCATAAGATTATCTAGCTCTTTAATCCCCATTTCGTTTCCCTATACAAACAAGATTAGATAAACGAAAGAGTAAATGATTGAAAGGCAGGTTGGTGGTAATGCAGTTAAAAGTTTCAACAGTTATGTCAAGGAGCAATATCCAATGCAAAACAATATATAACGATGAAATATTCATATACGATAAGGACAACTATGTTGAAGGTGACATAATGTTCATGTGAAGAAATTTCAAAGCAAATAACTGTCCTAGAAACACCAGCTGTACTGATTTTAAACTAAAGTATACATAATTTGGTTCCTATTCATAGTGACGCCATTCAAGATTTTAACATTTCAATGTCTTAATGACTAGTATTCAGTTTTCCAAATGATCACTGACTCGACTTTTTCACACGAATTAGAATAATGTTAGAACAAAAGAGCATGCCGCTCTAAGGGGAACAGAGCAGTTCTTTTGCAGATTCAACACTCAACTCAGCCATGTATTAAGTGTCAACTTTGGGACAATAGTAGTCAAATAATTTAAGTTTTGACTAAAATCTTTATGGATAAACATACTGTTTGTACATCAACTACATAAGCACACTACTCTAAAAAAATTATATAAGCACATTAGGAAAATATTTATATAAACTAGAGCTTATAAACATTACAAAAAAAGACATGTTTAAAATTGGCAAGCAGAGTTTATTTTATAGACGAAGAGGTGGATGTAGGAGAAAAGCCTTCATCTATTTTAATTTACATACACCTTTCTCTAAATTAGCTAGTGCTTAATTGGCCAGAGTTTAATTAAAATAAATTAAAAGGTGGATGTAGGAGAAAGCCTTTCAGGTATTTAAATGTGCACATTTCCAGTGAATGCCAGAGGAAAGCTTATTTATCAAAGAAAATCATCGTAAATTGCAAATCAACACATGGAATCACTAACCTGTTGCAATGCAAATCTAAACTGATCAATCGGAGAAGCTGTTTTTGCAATCTGGCGCGCTGATATTTTCTTCAGGACCTATGCAGACATAAAAGCAATATAAAAAACTTAGCAAGTCAACACTGCAAATGGCAGTTCCAATAAATGTGCATATCAGAAAGGGCCAGGGTAAATTTGCGTATCAGAATCATGTTATGCGAAACGCACCGGTACCATAACAGCTTCAGAAACATGTAGCACTGGTGAACTAGGTGGTTCCTAGTGGAGAAGCGAACCGACCTTGTCGAGCACGAAGTTGGGGTAGAGTTGCGCCTTGGTGAGGTAGCGTCCGCAGCAGGGGCAGTCGCTCTTGTGGTTGAGGTGCGTGACGATGCACATGTAGCAGAAGCTGTGGCCGCAGGCGGTGAGGAAGGCGTCCTTGATGAGCGCCATGCAGATCGGGCAGAGGAGGTCCCTATCCGCGGCCCTCTCCGCGTCCGGCGCCTGCTGTGGCGACGACTCCGCCGCCGCGCGGGTCCCCGCCTCCTCCGTCTGCGCCAGCGCCAGCGCAGCCGCGTCACCGGACGGCGCGGCCTCCGGTTTGGGCACGGACGGCACGAGCGCGCCGGCCATCGAGGAGTCGCCCATGGCGGAAGCGGTGGTGGCTGTGGTGGTGGCGTCCGGGTGCGAATAATTGCATAGGCGGGCGGGGACGGGATGTGTGATGCGGGAGGAAGAGAAGGGGAGGCGAGGAGCGCGAGGGAATTGGGTGCTGTGGGTGTGGGAAGTGAAGGGTGTATGGGTGGGAGAAGACCACGTCGGGGAAGGCGACTTGGCGAGGCGTCAGGGACAGGACCGCCTGCTGGCTGCTGCACGCGCGCCGCGACGGACCCACGGTGGCGCGAACCGAAACGATCACACGCCTCTGTGGCTCTGATGAACCTATGGGACATGTTTCTGAAGCCGTTAATGCATCGCGAGACACGTCCCAGTACTTCGAAACTGATATTGAGGTATCAAAAAATAGTTAGAATAGGAAAATAGAAGAAAATATTTGACTCATTCTATTATCCATCTCATCAACTCGAAACTGAACATTACACAAAATACAAGGCACATACATTATAAAATCATTGTTCAGATATACTTACAGATGCCACTGTATACTCTCTTCCTCTGTTTTTTAATGTCGCCATTTGAGTTTTAAATTCAACTTTAACTATTTATTTTATTTAAAAAATTTGTTTAAATGTGTAAAATTTTAAGTTGTAATTTAAATAACTCTAACGTAAATATCAAAATATATGAAATTTATCGAAAAAAATTTAATAAAACAAATAGTTAAAATTGAATTTAAAAGTCAACAGCGACATTAATTAAAAAACGGAGGGAGTAAGCTATTACAATGAACAACAGTAAAAAGATCCGCTATGTATGTACAGTTTGTACCGCTTTGCTTCGCTGTTTGGCAGCAGCTTGTACAGATGAAACCGCAGGTCAGAACTACGTAATAGTACAAAGTATCAGTGTTCATGTATATATGAGGCCAGTACATCGCTCTTCAAAATGTTATTTTTTAATGAAGGCCCCAACCAAGTAGAATTTCAATTCTGCTACTGATTGTTGTGTCTCCAAATACTTTTGATTCGTTTTCACCTTTTGAGAATATTCCCTGAATTAGCTTGTTAGTTGCCAATGTTAACTTGTCAGTTCCAGTCACTTCGTCTTAGTTTTCTTTCTCTGCACCAAAGTATACCATGAACATATTTTTTAGAAGTGAGGCAAGACAATGAGAACTCTGAACACCAATCCACGTCCAATATTCATGCAGAATGCGAATTTTAGAATATACAAACATTTGAGTAACAATCCAAGCTACGGCAGATAAGAATACTGACTCAATTCTTTTAATTGCAACAATTCACCCAAATAGGCACCCAAATTAGTGTGCACATCCACACCCTTAACCAGCTGAGCTAAGCTTAGCCCTTAATTTGTGAGCATGAATATAGTATCAAACTTTACTTAAATACCCAGATCAAAATCCTAGAGAAATTCAAATCTATTTGATATCAATGAAAGCAGTACTCACAATAAATATGTTTGTATCACAAAAAAAAAAGTACCAGGCGTAGCTAGTACCATAACATTGCTAGTACTAAAATTGAAAGCGACGAACGGAATAGACATAGACACCAAGGAGTATCATAGGTTATCACAACAACTACGACTATTGCCAATTCTAAGAATTCAAACTTTATAAATTCAGAAGCATTATATAATGAACACGAGCAAAATTCAGTTATATAACAGAACTTAAAAAGGACGTACAGAATGATTTTGATTAGTATACTTCCGAGCTCCGTCATGAGGTTTGGGATGCCATGCATCAGTCGAGACATGGGATAGGCGCTGGAGAATTTCTTGAATGTGATTGTAAATGCTGCAGCAACAGTAGTATTAGCACCTAGCATGCTTAAGGGGAACAAGTCATTCAAACTGTTAGGTTAGCCATCAGCACAAACTGACATTCACTGCTAAGTATATACAAGCCATTTTGATGGGACAACTATGGGATCTACTGAATGTTCTTCATCATTTAACTTCCTTTTGAGTCTCTTTGATCTTGCTAAACTGTAGAACTGCATACATATGGGGTGAAAATTTACCTTAGTCTGTGCCTATTGCATGTCGAAAAGAAGGCAACGAAACCATATAAAATGCTCCGGATTGCACGGAAAATCTGAAGAGAGTCAAAGTAAGTTTCATAGATATTCTAATGTAATTTTTGGCCACATCAACAAATTTCTCATTACCTGAGACAGAAGATCTTTCCAAAGTGATCCCCAGATGCTAGTTTCGAATGAAAGCCCAAGGGATGTAGGTACAGGCCGAACTTGATACAATGCACTCAATGTTGACCAGGTCTGCTTTAGAACACTGATAACATCACCAAAAAGGTCTGCTACAAAATTTACTAGCCAGATGACAAGATGGAATGGTGCAGCTAGTATCTCTCCAAGTAGCCAAATCACAGGGAAGATAACTAAATTTACTAGTGTAATTGAAAAGGAAAAAGAGAAGCAAGGCATCAGAATCAAATCAAAACATATGAGCGAAAAGGAAAAAGGCGGTATGAGAGGTAGCAGAAAACATACCAATGTTAAATACAGTACTAAAGACAAACCACAATGGCCAGATAATCAACTGCACCGTACTGATAACTACATGACGTCTCCAATGATATCATGACAATGGAACTCAGATATCCTACTGTCTCAGCAAAAAGGTTCCATGCTGGCAGAGTAAATTCGCAAACCTCCAAAAGTGGCCCCAAAATTGGCTTTGTTAAGACACTAAGAGCAGACTTAGCAGCATTCACATTCTTAAGAGACCATGTGAAAGCCTGCTGGAAGTTATGCAGGAAAAGCATGGTTCCCAGATATTTAAGTCTTGATATCATTTCCCATGTTTCTATCCAATCAAATAGAGGGCCAAACAGTCTTGAGGCAGTTGCCTTCAACACAGGGACATTCTTGTAGAGGTCATAAAATCCTATAAGAACAGTAACTATTGACATCAAGACGTATAATACTCTGGCTAGAGGGCACATACATGGGCGATATATCTTGCAGAACACTGGATATGACTGAAGAAAGATGACCCATGACGGAAGACCATACTCAAGCAATGTTAACAGTCTGACATCAGGCAGTATAACTTCTTTCAGTCTGAATGGGAGGTCATGATCATTGAAGCGGAAACAGATCAATACATCTTTATATATGCAAGGCTCCAGCATCTTCTGAACACTCTCATTATCACTTCTGCACGATGAGCATGATGATGAAGAATATCTTGGTGACGTCACAATTTCTGAGTATGATTCTTCAGAGATACAACTTCTGGCATCTGATTTTGTTATTTTTCTTCTTTTGTAAGGTCCAGAATCATCATTATCACTCCTTGAATTCTCGCTATCCCACTCTGATGTTATGAAGTCGTTTTGAGCATCATAAAACACATCACCTGCAGTTTTGAAGCATATAAGTGGTTTGCATAGTAGAAGCTATAACGAAGAGAAGGATAACCATTCAGGCTTTTACCATTAGAAGAAATGCAGTTCAAGAAGTCTTGTATGAGCTTACATTCGATGTTGTTTCCTGAGAACCAATCATTGATTAACTCAGAAGCTTGATTGATACTTTCAAATTCCCATCTCTTCATTATTTTTTATTCCACAACCATCGATGTATCAGTCTACAATGATTCCGAAACAAATGAGTGTATGTCATCCCATCAAACTTGTCAACATATTTCAAAATGCAGGATTATCAAAATTAATATATAGTACCTGAAGTTCATTTAAATAATTGATGCCGCGCACATCCGCCCAGTCTACCTCAAAAATGATAAAACCATATAAAGTTTGATGGAGCTCCCTGTTTAATATTCGAGAATCCTTCAACTTGTTTACTTGAAGCTTTTTCTCTCTCATAGCCTCATCAATCACAGAATACCATCTAGATGATTTATTCAACAAAAGGGGAGCAGGTACTTTTTCAGATAATACAATGTTCCTCCCACTTTCATTTCTCCTTCTCCTAGTTTTAGTATTTGCGAAAGGAGAAAGTCTTGACTGGAGCACAAAAAAGATGGAATCAGTTTATAACAACATGAAGTGGTCAAATTTATGTAAGAAAGAGAAAAAGGCATGGCATGGGTAAACGGGATGGTGAAATCTAAGCAAGATAAAGAAAATGCAACAGGTGAAGCGGCATATAAAGCAGTACAGAATAGACCTTAGTGACCATCAACTGCCATAGGTGAGCGGGTTTTGTGTCCTGATCTACCAACCATGGGCGATTATCAAGAAATATAAAGAATTTCTTGGTATAAGGGCACAGAAATATAGTCAATTCTGCAAGATGTGACTGTAAATCCCTGCACAAAAAAGCAAATCTTGGTTAGCTGTATATCAATTAAGGTGAATAAAGTTCATTACAAAGAGGATTGAAAATTTACTGCTGCACACACATGGCATCAAGCACCTAATGAATGATGATTTTAACCTCTGTCAGCTAAAATAGCAATATTTCTACAGTGGATGCAAATAAACTTCATTAGCAATTTTCTTTACAGTGTCCTTTCCATATCTCTGACTCGTAAATCTATAAACCATTGATTCGCTTCATTAGCAATTTTCTTTACAGTGTCCTTTCCATATCTCTGACTCGTAAATCTATAAACCATTGATTCGCAGAGCACTGAACAAAATATCAATAGAAGCGAGAAGTCAATCCAACAGCTCACTCTCATTTTGTATAATTCTATCGGTTACTCAAAAGCAGTATGCTATAACTTTCTTCTCCAATCTCCACGACAATAGAAACGGCCAATTCACTTTTCAGGTTTATGCAAATTTCATTCATTGAACTTATTAATAGCACATAGGAACAAGATTTTAAACTGGGCACGCCACTCATTGAACTTTACTCTTTTCTCACAATTTAACTTACCCACACAAACACCATATCCCGCTAAAATCAAAAGGACGCCACAAGCGCACTTCACATGAAAAGTCGCAACCAAACGCGATTCAACTCCAATGCGCACCAACTCCCTGGCGAGTCAAACGAGCGATAAGCGCAGAAACACGTACCCCATTTGCAAGCTGGTGAGGGGGAAGACATGCCGCTTGTCGTTGCTCTGCATCATCTCGCCACAACGCCGGCCCTTCACACCCTGAGAAACGCCATATTTCCGCGTGCAACGGTAGATCAGAAGCCGGAGAACCCGAATCAGAAAGCGAAAGAAAAAAAATCGGGAGGTTTCCCCCTCGAACTCGAGCACCTGCATCGAGGTCAGCTACTTCCGCCCATGACGCCGTGCTTATCCGCATGGTGGCCATAGCCCAGAGGTCGAGTTCAAAGAAACCGCCCACCCGTCTCTCCACGCGGCACCAATCACCAATGGCTCCCTAGCTAGAAGCACCGCGGCCGCACTGTGCGGCGCGCTGTCATGGCGCCGCGGCGAGGAGGACACGGTGGCCGGATCGCAGCGCGGCGCCCGTGGCGGAAGTAGGCAGCCAGCCAACCAACTAACGCCAACGGCGGGCGCGGCGCCTCTTTTTTTTTTTTTCCCCCGGGTTGCGGCCGAGGCGGCCTTCACCTGTTGCCTTTGGGTAACTTCTGCGCCGGAGACCAGCTCAGATATACTGAACTCCGTTTACAAATAGTTGACAATTTTAATTTTTACTTATTTATGCTTTCATTAATTATAATTTTAAAATTATTTCGTTAGTTAATTTATAAATAACATCATATGATTTGTCATCGTATATACTTTGAGAATGTATATTTTTTATATTTATATGTCAAAAAATTTTAAAAAAAATGAGCGATTAAAAAATTTGTAAAAAATGTCAAACTGATGAGTATTTATAAACGGAGGTTAGTATTTAGCATACCATGACATGTAGGGTTCGGCGGGCAGGCAGGTGCGTTCCATATCAAATGATCCTTTTAAGTATGCCTCGATTTGTTTAGGCGGGCAGGTGCGTTCGGCGCGGTGTGACGCTAATGGTGGCGCGAGGTTTGATGAACCGCGTTGCCGCTTTCGTCATCTTCTTTGTCACTTCTCCTTGCCGCCCGTCGAAGACTCGAAGGAAACGGAGCGCTACGTGGCCTGCGGTTCCGGAGTAGGAGCACCTCCAGTGGGCTCTTGAACCCAGCCCGAACTGCAAAACGGAACGGCGTGTGTGTGACGCCTCGAGAAGCGTGTAATGGATTGATTGATCGTGGGCCTATTCCGGTACAGCTCACGCGGTATGGCCGCATAAACAGAAGATTATGGCCCTGTTTGCGCAGAAATGGAATCTGGTTTTGATATGTGGCCGAAGAAAGCAATCAGCAATGAAGCAAAGAAAATTCATTTCAGCGTTCCATATCAAATGATCCTTTTAATATGTGTGTGTGGTGGACTGGGGAGGGACACTAAAGAAAAAAGATTTGATTTGAGTGCACCTTTGCAACTTGCATTTCTCACAGGGCGAATCCGGAGTCGAATCCAAAAAGAATATCACGTCCGTATCGGGCCGGACCACCACTTTTTTTCTGAGGGTGATCGAGCTGGATCAGGAAAGATGGCGCATACCCACGACAGTCTGCACGAGTACAAGGCCCATCTCAGCCCCAAGAAGGCAGTTTGAATTCTACTAGTCCATTTCGCTTCGGTAACCACGCAGCACCGACAGGCCCACAAAATCGGAAGCGGCCAAGCCATCTGGCCCATCCCAAATCTGTAACCGCCATCACATCGTTCTGTTCTCGCCGATAAATACCCTTCCTTTCCCGGCAACCGCAGCGCCCCTCCGCAGCTCCGGCCCGCTCTTGTGTTATCTCACCCGCTTTGCCAAGGACTCGACTCACCTCCCGACGGTTCCGCCACCGCGCCACGCCGCTGCGGTTGGCGACTCGTGAGGAAGAGGCATTGAGGCAAAACCCTAGCTCCGCCCCCGCAGCCGCAATGCCTCGCCGCAGCCGCCGCGACGAGGACGAGGACGAGGAGGAGGGGGAGTACGTCATTGAGCAGGAGGAAGTGGAGAGGGGCCGGAAGGGATCGCGAGGCGGCGGTGGCCGCAGGAAACGATCCCGCGTCGTCGAGAGCTTCATCGACGACGCGGCCAGCGAGGACGCGGACGCGGACGCGGACGAGAATGACGGTGACGACGACGACGAGTATGACGGCGGTCGTGGCCGTAAGTCGAAGCGGAAGGGTTCGATTCTGATCGACGACATGGCTCTGGTCGACAATGAGTCGGAGGAAGAGCCCTCCGAAGCCGCAACGGAGGACGGTGAGTACTAGTAGTTGCTTGCCCTACCAACCGTGATTGAATTGTTTGATCGATTCCCCGCATTGAAATTCTCAAATGCTGTATGAAACTAGCTGATATTGATCGAGGTTTCTACGCTAACATTGAGCCACCGGTCACTATTCTGGGTGTACCCTTGGTTACATTTACCGTTATCAGTCCTGTTCGAAATTGTTTCAAATAATGTCATGTTCCAGTGGGGATGAAGGTTAATGGTTTATGTTGGTTGTCATTTCTGATTGTGATTGGTTATTTTTCATAAATTAGCCACACTTTAGAAGTTTTAGGCGGATGGTGATTTCTAGATCATTTGTAGTTCTGTTTGAGACCTTGGGGATTTTAAAGGCAAACTTGAGTAAATTCTTGGATATTATATTGATTTGCAGATCCTCTGAAACCGTGCACTTATCAACACCTATGACTCACCTACCCGGGAGAGTCCCTGTTGTCCTCTTGATGACCAAGAGAACCATAAGTATCATCCAGAAAATATTCCTATGAATTTTTTATTTGCTGTTCATGGTATTATCATCTCTATGAACACCTTTATTGCTCTTGTCACTCTTCTAATTCCAAATAGTCGACGATACATTGGCGGATGAACTATCATAATCATTAATACTGGAGTAATCGGTACAATTCAGTTCTATTTATGTCCTGACTGTTGGTGCTGAGAAACTTATGATGTTACATTCTGTGATGGGAGGAATGAAATTGTTACAGAGAAGCAACTTGCGTTCTTCCGTCATGTGACAGAATTAGATAGTTGCAACACATCCCGTTTGTCATTATAGCTGTTTTTGCTTGATACAATACACAGAAGCAAGTTGAAGTAATCAAGTGTGTTACTCCTGCAACTTGTGCTAATTTTCCTTTTATCAGGCTTTATCGTTGATGATGACCGAGCTGACTTCCCTGATGACAGTATGGGTAAGAGTTTTAGGCCTCATTTTATCCCAAATATGAGGGACGACATCGACATCGACGAAGATGAGCTGAGGCGGCAAATACGAGATAGATATGAACGGCTGTCACATTCTGATTATGTTGAGGAAGCAACCGATGCTGTTGATCAGCAAGCTCTCCTACCATCAGTGACGGATCCAAAGCTTTGGTTGGTGAAATGTGCGGTAGGCTGTAAGTTCTAGGCTGGTTAATATCTGCTCCACTATTTATGTTTTTTTTTCTTTTGAACATCAATGATCTGTAACTGTCATTTCAGATTGGACGCGAGCGGGAAACAGTCATTTGTCTTATGCAAAGGCCAGGTCTTCACATAAGATCTGTTGTTGCATTGAATCACCTAAAGAATTACATATATGTTGAAGCAGAGAGAGAGAGAGTCACATGTCAAGGAGGTAATAAGAAGTGTTTTCTTTGACATAGTATTCGTTTTAAACTGGGTTTAGTGGAGTTCATTTTAAATTGGTTTCAGGCCTGCAACGGTTTGCGAAATATCTTGGCTTCAACAAAGATTGTTTTGGTTCCTCTAAGAGAAACGGCCGATGTCCTTTCTGTGCAAGGCAAATCTGTTGATCTCGCAAGGGACTCATGGATCCGGATGAAGCTTGGTGCTTATAAAGGCGATCTTGCTAAGGTATGGTCTTTCTTGCTACCATCATTAATAATATGTCTTCTTCAGTATATTGATTTGATCGCCTTCAGGTTGTTGATGTCGACAACGTGCGCCAAAAGGTTACTGTGAAGCTCTTTCCAAGGATAGATTTACAGCTGCTGGCAAACAAATTGGTAAGTTATTTCCTACTTCTTGCTATCAATCTGAGTTTCTAGTTGATGTTGAATATATATTCTTATGATGTTGCATCCTCTGTGAAGTTTAACTTCTACTCTGTCGATGAACGATTGTGCCATTTGGCAGCTAGCTTCAGGGCCCCCCTTTCTCATGGCCTCACTTATTAAATGGTTAGTTTAACGCGAGTGTTTTAAAAGATGGAATTGGAGACCAGACCTAAGGTGTTTCTAATTTATAGCAAGTTGGATGATCTGTGCTTTTTCCTTTCCACGCTTCTTGTGCTTCCATATTGGAATGGTTTAGCAAGGTAACTATTTGACATTTTCAGGATGGACGTGAGGCTGTGAAGAAGAAATCATTCATCCCGCCACCAAGGTTCTTCAGTGTTGACGAGGCAAGGTGCTTTTTCTTCCCTTTGTTATGAAAAAGTATTTCATATTTATAATTTGTTGATTTGCTGTCATTTGCTAACTCACATGATAAAAGGAAGCTGAACATTCGTGTCGAAAGGAGAAGGAATAGAAATTCTGGAGAGTACTTTGACATTGTTGATGGTTTAATGTTCAAAGATGGTTTCTTGCACAAAACATTCTCTATTAAATCAATCAGCACACAAAATGTTCAGCCGTCATTTGATGAACTGGAGAAATTCAGAAAACCTGGTGACGACATGGATGAGGATGTTGCAAGCTTATCATCTTTATTTTCAAATAGGACAAAGAATCACTTTATGAAAGGTGATGCTGTTATTGTTATCAAAGGCGATCTCAAAAACTTAAAGGGGTTGGTTGAGAAAGTTGAGGATGATACTGTCCACATTCAACCAAAGCAATCTGGACTTCCGGTATTACCTGCAAACTGAATTTTAATATCATATTTGATAATGATTTGATTAGAGTTTTTTCATCAAAATATAACTGAGAACTGAAATATTTTCATAATTGTAGACACTCGCCTTCAGTGAAATGGATCTCTGCAAATATTTCAATCCCGGCGACCATGTAAAAGTGGTATCTGGTGTCCAAGAAGGTGCAACGGGCTTGGTTATTAAAGTGGAAGGGCATGTTCTGACCATTTTATCAGACACTACTAAAGAACATGTGTACTTATTTTGGTCCTTATATTTGTCAGAAGATACTTAGTGCAAACATTTATTATTATGCTTCAAGTTCTAGTCCTATGCCCATGTTTTTGCAGATCCGTGTACTTGCGGATAATGCCGTGGAGAGTTCTGAGGTCACCACAGGGATTACCAGAATTGGTGATTATGAGTTGCATGATCTTGTTCTTCTAAAGTAAGCTTAAATTATTAGTTAATCTACCATTCTTCTTCATGAAAATTTAAAAATGACTTTGAACTAACTAATTATTATTGTTCTGTTTCAGTGATTTATCATTTGGTATTATTATAAAGGTGGAAAGTGAAGCTTTTCAGGCAAGCAAATTCTATCTGTTTATATGTTATTGTCTGTGACAGACCGCCCCATGAAAAGACGATCCATCAACCACAGAATCTTATCGAGTGTCACTCGACGAAGCGAGTAGTAACAGTACAACTCAAGCATGATAAAATATACTACAAACTCTTGCTTAAGTTTATAAAACCAAGATTTTTTGAAAGCGCGGAAGCGATAATCTGAATTAAGGTCTTCTAGAGACTATGCATAAGATGCCATCGAGCCCATACGATACATCCTCTAGCACCACACAAACAGCAGCGCGGCGAGCCAGACTTCCAACGGACATAGCTACCCTCGAGATTGCTTCTGCCAGTTGGCCCAGAGAAAGGAGAGAGAAACTATCTGCACACAAAACCACAAAAAGCCAAGCCCTGAGTATCCAAAAGCTCAGTAAGTCTTACCTGTCAATGTGACCAGCTACAGTCGACTCCAAGAATATGATGAGCCTGACTCACATGAAATGGCCATTTGCATAACCAGCGTTAATATAGTGAGTCTTTATATTCAAATTTTAGTGGTAAATTAAGTTTACGGAATGAAGATGTAATTTGCGCTATAAGACTATATCATATATGGTTGCCAAGTAATTGTTATAAACTAATCAAACAGTCCATATTATTATTATTATCATTATAATTAATTATTATTATCATCATCATCATCATCATCATTATTATTATTATTATTATTATTATTATTTCACTTATTACTACGATGTGACACAGTGAACAAGCGGTACTCGTTACTGTGAGAGGCAGCGATTATAATCGATTTACACCAGCTGGGAAAACTCGAAATACACGATACGTACACGCTTCTCAGAAGCCGCACGTGGCCACCTTTCACAACAATACAATAGGGTCGGCTCGAGGTCTACTGCTCTCAAGCACATGGTCCTCCATGCGATCACCGTGTCGGGTGCATCCATGGTTAGATCCAAGGCTTCTCTCTTCTCCCCGCCGAAAGAGAGGTAGGGGGACGTCCAAACACTACATTATTGAGCTACATTGATTTTCTGGGCCTATAATACCAGTATGTATTCGGTACGTTCAAACTTGTTCAACGTGGCCACACTCGAATCGGTCCTTATCGACACAGACGAGGCTACCACCGCGAAGGCTCAACCTTTTCAAACCCTCCTATACGCTGTCTCCGCCCGGTCTCAGGTTATTCTCGCGAGTGACTTTCCATTCACTCGATTTTTATAGCTCGCGAGTGACTATCTATTCACTCGACTTCTATAGCTCGCGAGTGACTACTCATTCACTCGACTTCTACTGTGAACTAAAACTTATCCTAGCTCTACATCGAGTTCCTCTTACCAACAACACCCAATATGGGTAATAGGATACCTAGCATGCAATTCTAAGTTTCCAAACAATTCCTAAAACTTAATCAACAGTACGTTAACAATATCATACACAGTGATAAAAATATAAACTTAAAAAAAGTTAATGCACCGGGGCTTGCCTGGGATTGCTCACAGTTAGCTTCCTTTGCTAAAAGAACAACTCCACGCTTCTCTTCGGATGGGTCGGGTCCTATACATGAATGATATGCAAAGTATTGAATTAGACTGTTTTTAATTGTCAAATACTCAATTTTTAAAGCACATGCGATGCTAGTCTTTATTTTCAAAAGACACAAATTTAGTTAAAAAATTTCTTTAAAATATTTTTCGAAAATATAAAATATAAATTGAGTTATGCATAAAATCAGAAAGGTTATAAAATGATTTTTGAGAAATTTCCAGTATTTATTGAAATCAAATAGATTTATAATGCATTAAAAACTTTTTAAACACATTAAAATGCTTATAAAATGATTTTTGATGAAATTAAATATAATTTTTTTCTAAAACAGAAAGTTTAATTAAAGAAACAGAAAAGTAAACTTTTTAAGATTTTATCATGCCACAGAATAATTATAATGCATTAATGAATTATTTAGTGATCTAAAATGATTAAATTAATTTCATGCATAAAATGAAAATTAGTTAGCTTCAAAATATAGTTCTAGTTGAGAGGATTCTAACAAATTTTATTTCACATTTTTCCGAGTTAGGATGAAATTTCTACGGATTTTACGAGTTAAAACCATTTTTCTGCTATAAAACAAAGGATTTTGTAATTTAAAAGAAAATCCCAGCCTTTTGGGCTGCGGCTACAAATTCGGCCCAAGGGGGCAGGCCGCATAGGGATGGGCCGCAAGGTTCTGGGCCATCTGGGGCGGCCACACGGTGAGCCACGGGGATGAGCCGCATGAGATCCGCTTGCGGCACCGGATCCCGCTGGCCTGACGCAGTGGCCAGCCAGCCATGGCCATGGCGGCCAGCTCGGCGGCGCCCTACTGGAGATCGCTCCCCGTCGGCCGAAGGCGTCCAACCCTGAACTAAAAACGATCCACATGGCACGATGAGCTCACCGGGGTAGACGCCGAGGTGGGTCTCTCACCGGAGAGCTGGCGGCGGCCAGGGGCAGCCGGGCATGGACTCTGGCGAGGTTGTGGCGGAGCTAGAGAACACGAGAGTCGAATCTTTCTTCGCCACGAGCTTCAATGGAGGGCGGAGATAGACGGCACCAGGGTTGACGGCGTCGAAAAGGGCCGGAGGATGGAGCTCGGCGGCGGGGTGGCGCAGTCCCGGCGACCGGCGTGTCGATCTTCAAAAATCTCTGCACAAATGCCCAATAAATAGAGCGATTAACTTGCCCAAGAGATGGCCCCGGGTGTGTACTACACGAATTGAGAGGATACTCGAGGAATCCCACCCAGGTTGCGCCGAATTTGAAGAAGACGGGCGGTGGCGGTCGAGTTTAGAGAGAAATGAGAGAGAGAGAGAGCAAGGCCGGAGTACTACTTCGTGCAGTGAATGGAGCGGGACACGTCGAGGAGTGCATGGCGTCTATGCGCGAGAAAGGCACGGCCGCTCGGCACCTGTACGGTCGCCGTGGCAGCTCGCGGTAGGAGGAAGAAGAAGAGAGATACGCAGTCCGGCTGACAGGTGGGGCCTGCGGAGAGTTTTCCTTTTTCCCCAAATTTCCTCCGAATTCCAGTGCTGCTCTCTGTCCTTAATCTGAAATGCATACTTTCCGAGCTCCAAAAATTATGAAATTTTGTAGGGTGGTAAAACTTTTATAAAGGAACAACTTTTATTTTGGGATCAAGTTCAAAATCGAAATAAATAAAATTCTATTGAATTTTAAAGAAAGGCAATCTTTTGGAGCAAAATAATTTATGTAAAACCTTTGAACCTCAAATAAAATCTCACGAAAATCTCTAAAATTTAAGTTGTTGTAAAAGTTTTCGAGAGAGAATTTTGTTTCACCATATTTTATTGAAAATTTTGAACTCACATTTGAAATTCAAACTTAAATGAGAACTAGCTGGAATTGATTTAAATCCTTTTTGTGCTCGGTTTCCGTGATTTTGAATTTGAACAAAATGACTTCTTATTCAGAAACACGAAGTGTTTCATTGTCATAGATTGATTACAATTATGTACTATATTGAATCAGTACATATATAGTTGCTGAAAGGAGTGCCTGATAAACCTGGTTCGGTGCTTGTGAAACTGAGAGAAATAAAATGCAAGATTTATGGGTGAATTTGATACATGCCATTACAATTTTGCAAACTTTGAAATATGTCATTGATGTGTCAATGACAGATGGGGCCCTACAAGTGAAATGACATATGGGTCCGAATGGAATATTTCAAATTTCACAAAATTGTAATGCCATGTATCAAATTAATCCAAGATTTTTATCGGCGTGCATCTGCGAAAGATCGGTCCAATAATATGGTATCAACTAAGGATGTTGTGAGGGTTATTGAAGGAGCATATAAAGTGCGTCCTTGCACACGACCTTTTATGTTTTTATTGTGTGTATCAGAAGATCTCTTTCGATTAATATCAATATCTGTTTCTCCTTTCCTTCTCGAGTAACAGGGAAAGCAAGGTCCAGTGGAACATATACACAGAGGCATACTTTTTATTAATGATCGCTACTATCTTGAGCATTCGGGATTTATTTGTGCAAAAGCAGAATCTTGTCTCCTTGTTGGGGGGTCAACTGCCAGCTGCCGAGGGAACGTATGCATTTTCTTATCTCATGCATTTTGGGCTGACAAGTTTACCATATTACTTCTTACCTTGCCATTTCCTTATCTCATGCAGGCTATGGATATGTCAGATTCACAGCTTCATGCGTTTAGCTCTCCAGGAAGGATTTTTCAGTCTCCAGGAAGTCGCCCCACAAGAGGACCTCACATGAATTGTGCGAAATGTGTTGCACTATCCCTTTAAATCCTCTAACTTGCTTTTCCTAGTCGCTGACACAATTATGCATCCCTACTATATAATGCAGCTGGCGGACGGTTTGGAGGGAGAGGTGGTGGTGGCAGAGGGCATGATACCCTGATTAACAGATGTATCAAAATTAAATATGGCCCATACAAAGGATATCGTGGCCGAGTTAAAGAAGTGACTGGTGCGCTTGTCCGCATAGAGCTTGATTCACAGATAAAAATTGTTACCGGTGAGTCTTTATTATCACTATTATTAGGGTCTGTTGCATTTTTCTAATCCTTTTTTTTTTGCTAACCTATAGTTAAGAGAGAGGATATTGGTGATACAGCTACTGTTGCAATACCATTTCGGTAGGTTTCTTTTGTGTTTGTTATCCATCTTTAGATAAACTGTCAAGCTTCACTTGCTGACGGGTTGTGTTAGTCGTGAGACCTGTTATTCAAGGGGCAGCGAAACACCTATGCATCCATCTCGAACGCCATTGCATCCTATTCAGACTCCGATGCGGGATCCAGGAGGTGTGTTTTATATGCTTTATGGTTTATTTATGATCAGAAAATTTACTTGATTTTCAGTCGATTGACATGGTCCGCAAAATGTGCTGTGACTGTTATGTACATTTCATCTTCAATTATTCTGTTAAGAAGCAGTAAGAATTCATTCATGGTTGTGTGGCAGTCTAATATCATGGTCCGCAATGTGTGCTCTGACTGTTAAAATTCATCTTCAACTACTCTGCTAAGAAGCAATGAGAATTAATTCATAGTTGTGGGGCAGTCTAATGGCATTGTCCACAAGGTGTGCTCTGACTGCAATTTCATCTTCAAATATGCTGATAAGAAGCAGTAGGGATTCGTTCACAGCTGTGTCAATGTTCTATTTGTGACAAATGTGAATCTTTCTCTAGGCTTCTATAATTCAGTCAAAGTTAGCCAAACTGCATGTTCCTCGAAAAAGATTGTTGTATGAATGCACTATAATACCATCTAGCACCTGAACTGATATGATGCTCTTCTTTGCATTTTTGGTGCCATTGCCGAAAGGAATCCACACTGTCATTTTCAAAATGCCAAATACATAATTCATGTACATGTGTATGTCCTTCTTCGCTAATGGTAACAAAGTATATTATGTTAACAGCCACTGCAATACGAGATGGGATGCAAACTCCTATGCCAAATCGTGCATGGGTGCCAATGAGTCCTTCCAGGTAAAACTTATAGCTGTCCACATTGAATCTTTTATCAGAAACAGATAGTTTGAGTTAGGAATAAACATGTTGGCAGTAAGCTGTATATGTTGTTGGTTGCTGACTGTTGAGTTATTCACAGGACAGCTGGAAGGGTGAAAATCCTGCTATCTGGGCAAGCAGTGCAACTTATCAGGTTTAATGTGATATATCTCTTGTGTAGTACCGTTGCACTGTAGCAGGACTTTAGCTTTAATCTGCCAACTGAACATGTTATTGCACCGAGAATTTGAATACTTCATTGCATCTTCCACTATTTCAGCCAGAAACTCCATCATCTCGGCCATATGAAGCTCCCACTCCAGGATCAAGGTGGGAAAGCAACCTTGGAGTTGGGTTTGGCGAAGCTTCAAGAAACGCTCCAAGCCCATATGTACATTCAACTCCTGCCGTCAGCCCATGACCCCAGATCCTGCCTCCTATTAGGCCGCTACTCCTGGTGGCCCACTGATGACTGCTGGCAGTGTTGGAATGGATGTAATGTCGACAGTAATAGGTTCGCTCTCTGTCCTTGGGTATAGTTGCAGACTTGAAGTTGCAAGGAAAACTATTCTGCAATCCGGATTGGGTTGTAATGTATCGAATCAACCAACCGATCAATCTGGAAATGTTTGTCTGATAGTATTTTCTTGGCAAACTGCTTGTAGGTGCTAATGGCGTGGGTAACTGGCTTTTACCAGATGTTTTGGTCAATGTATCCAGGGAAGTGGTGGCGTTACCGATGGTGTCGTAAAGAAAGTGCTCCAGGTACCTATTTGTACATCCATTGCAAATGACGTCTGTGGAGAATCCTTTTTTTTTTCCATTTATATATACTTCACGTTAACATCTCTGAAAACCTGAAATTCCAGGATGGATCATGCCTTGTTGCCCTTGGGTCTCTGGGCGGCGGAAGTGGAGTGGTTGCTGCTTCAAACGAGGTAGAGGTCGTCAGGCCGAAGAAAAATGAAAAATTCAAGATTATGAGTGGCTCCATGCGTGGAGTGACGGGGACACTGGTAGGAGTCGATGGGTCTGATTGCGTAGTGAGAGTAGTAAGGTACTTTAGATGTGAAAATAGTGGACATGATGATTCTGGGCAAAGTGGCTACTTGAACGCTATGCAGGTCAGGTCCCTACCTAACCAACTTCTGTCTGCCCTGCCATCAAATTCTCAGATTAGGAATAAGGCGGTAACCAAAACATCAGCGTTAACTGTCAGCTGTTCGTGCTGCGTAGAGAGCAGCTGGATTCCCCTGTCTAGTTTTGACACTCCATGACTACTTAAGACTGACTACTTAGATTGATCGCCTTGTAGCAGGTCGAGATGTTTTTCGTCAACGAAAGCATTATACTCCGCCTTATCTCAATTTGTCAACAGAAACATCACAGCTGACCCTTCATAAAAAAAAAATGAATACTATATCAGAGCAGGAAAAGTATTAAAGCAATGACTTACCCAGGAGTGAATATTTTACACAGCATCATAATCATATGATTATCAAGAGGGCGAGATCGATTCTCCCCCTTTTATTGGAGCCATGAGGATCCGAATAGTCGTACGCATCCTTGCTTCACCCAGTTTCTGTAATCAACCCAACTATAAAACGAAACAAGCCGCTACTTTCTAAATTCAACTTTATTAACTTTGCACTCCCGGAAATATATGGCATGAGATAAACTGGATCATCAAGAGAAACTAATTGATCCCCCACATGAAGCCTTGGAACTTACTCCTACATACTACTGATACAATCCTATCGTCTGAACGGAATACGACTGAGCGTGGACTGACCACGCATGCAGCGGTAGCGCTTCTAGCTCGGTGGTCGGGGGATGATCGTCCGCAGCTTTCGACCGGGGTCAGGCCCTCGTCGTGAGCAGCGACAGGCACCCAACGAACCAAGCCAGCAAAGCAAAAAGGAGGCGAGGCCACGGCACCGGCTGCGCGACCGCGCCGATTATGACCGTCGCCCCAAAGAGCATCAGCTGGAACGCAGCGATGCGCTGCCGCGGCGCATGCAGAGCCGCTGGGTCGGGTGGGACCTCCCGGTCTTGCACTGGAGCAGGTGTCTGCGACGTCTGCCTCCTGGTGGCATTGCCATTACTGGCTTCCTCCTGGACCATCGCGCATGAATCTTTGGTAGTAGATTGTTTCTTGTGGCCGTGGCAAGTTCTATCTGTGAGCTCGCAGGTGGAATGGAGACCCTTTTTTTATAGGGCGTGCTCGGCTGTTAGAGGTGCCGGCCGGGTGTCACGAGTTGTGAAAGACAAGCACGAAGGGAAGTATGGTAAAGTCCAGCTAGCCAAAAACTGGAGAAACGGCGCCTACAGGGGACGCCACCGATTGAACATCCAAGCTGACTTGCTCGAAAAGGACGTCGCGCCTGCAACATGCTGTATACCCATCGTTCCTTTCTAGGAATAATTTTGTTTAATATTATTCCTCTGATTTTTCTTTGGTTGCCGGCCAATTCGCAATTGAACTGACCGACAATAACATTACACGACTGGAGGGAGTACAATTAACATAGGAGTAATATTTTATAATCGAAGCATTGGGGCGCGGAAGCTTCCGTGGAGCTTCCTTGCAATGGCATGCATGACCCAAGACGTATGATGCATGCCTAATGTTACGTGCTATACCGCGCGCCCGGGGCAAACTGTTCCAACAAGTCACATCTTGGCGGAGTCTGAGATGGCGAAGTTGCTCGGAAGTTTCGAGTCCGCCCTTAGACAATAGATCGAGCTGCAACTCTTTTCAGAAATTCATTGTCTAATCCAGATTTCAGATGCAGCAGGCGGACTGCGACTGGACATAGAGGCATTAATAGATTCACCTAAAGTTAATATGTGAACCTCTTTATTTTAAAAAAAATGAACTAATTTTTTAATAATAGAAGAGGTTTGAATGGTAATCTAATTGGTTTTAGTTTTCACCACTGGACAGGGCCATCGGAACGTCAAGAGAGGCGCTCGGGCCGGCCACTGCAAGGATTTCGGCTGGAACCATGTAGGCCTGTTTGAGATGAGGAATTTTTTAGATTTTTTTTCTGTAAAATTGAACTGATTTCTGTGAAATTTTTGTGTTTCAAACAGGTCGTAGTAATCGTCCCATTTACACTGGATTCGATGAAGCTTGTCGTTTGCACCAGCAAGTTTTTTTATTTCGTCAAAAAGTCTGAAAGTTACACTAATTTTCGCACTTCCATGCTATAAAATGTTTGCTCGGGCGTAGTCCTTTTATTGGAGTTAAATTATTGTAACATACCCCCCATCCAATTTTAAAATTGCTCACGCTGGATAATTCAAATTTGAACTAGATGATGTTGACAATTTAAAACCATAGACAGTGATTTTATCCCTAACAGCCATATTTTTATCATTGTCAAGTTCTCGCACTGTCCTGTTGTTCAAAAAATAATCACTCACAGCGCCTTTAGCGAAGGCCCATGAGAACTAGAGGCCCGGGACTTTTAGGCCCAAATAAATGAGGATTCTCCAGCTGGAGGCCCAGCCAAATCCTTCGGCCTTTCCCCTTTCTAAATTTTCTTCTACTGTAGCACTTCGTTCGTCAAAATAGCACTGTCAACAAATAGCAAAAGGGAGAGAACAAACCAGATCGCCTGTACACAAACATCATAATACGGGCACTGAGAAAGACTCCACATCCTAATAAGTGCTAGTACTGCATATCACATGATTTATTCGAACTTCTCGATCATATTCTCAGCCAGTCCACGCACAGCACTGCCGCGCGCTTTCTCCTGGGCCCCCGCTTACCCTTGTTGGTGACCGCACGGCCGCTCCAATTCCAAAACCCCTCCTCCTCCAGCGCGGCCTCCGTCCTCTTCTTCTTCTTCCGATTCCGCTCCATGAACTGCACCAGCCTCCTGAACACGGACCTCTTGCGCGGCGGCAGGAGCTCGTCCCTGACGCCGGCGTGGCGGTGCTCGCCGCGGCCCATCCCGCACCTCGCGCAGATGTACCGCCGCAGCTTGCAGGGGAACCTGAGCTGCCGGACCCTGAAAGCGCCGCGCTGGTTGTCACCGCCGGCGAACTTGACGCACCGAGGGGATTTGGTCTTGGTGGTGGTCATGGAGAGTGGCTTCTTGTTGATATTAGCGCCCTCCTCCATGCTGACAGCAGATGGTTCCATTCCTCTACTTCTCTGATTATTATGTCACTGTTTATTAAGTACTGAAATGGCTAATTTATAGTGTAAAGAACTTTGGACTTATCTAGCCAGGGATCGATGCAAAGTGCAGTAGCACTGGCATTGCCTGATCATCCATGCGTGGCCGCAGTGACTGTGGCCGGCAACGCTTGCTCGTCTCGTGTGTCCGTGGCCTTCTTGCTCATGCGGCATGCCGGCGTCCACTGCCCGACAGACCTCCGTTCGTCCCGGTCTGTGCCGTGGCTCGCTTTCTTTCTTTCTTTGAAGGCACCCGAGGATGGACGCGAGCGGCGCTTCGTTCCACGGTACCCGTGCGCGAGAGGACGCGGAAGATCGCATGGCGGGGACCCACGTCCGTCCGGCAGGACGTGGTGTCAAAATCCGCTGCATGTAGTGTTTCCTCTCTCGCCGCGACGGGCACGAGGGACGCGCCGAAGCAAGAGCAGCAACAGCAAGACGTCACTGAATCTGTGGACGTGTTGCGAAACAAGCCGCGGTTTACAGCGTCCAAACAAAAGATCCCGAGCAAGATGGAAATTTTTATTTTTTTGCCACGGCTTAATTGTGCGTACAGAAAAGAAAGGTGAATTAGCTTAGCGCGAGAGACCTGAGCCCAAACCAGCGGCTTCAAAACTCCGGCCCAGGAGCCCACATGGCTCCGATTGGACTTGTGCACGCAGGACGCAGCCCAGGCCATCAACGGCCTTTTTTCATCCAGTGAGCCAAGCACTCTACGGAAGATACCCAAAAATTCTAATACTACTACTCCAGTAGAGTATATGCCAGATTTTCAGTAGCGAGTCTAGCGACGAGTCAGTGATTCAAAATAACGGGAGAGGACCCTTCACAGCGACGACGCCAACGAGAGACCCCTTTGCATCCAACAAGGTCCATATTTACGGTTGTCACGCAGCCAGCCAACTACACTCTCCCTGCACCAGCTGCCCGTGGGCCACCACGCAGTAGCATGGGTCCCTCCTTGCCCTGTCACACGTGCGGTCAAGGTCAAAACTCCGCGTCTCCACTCCCCGGTTATGCGTTTGACCAAAGCGAGCTGCGCATCTCGTGCCGATGTCTCTCCTCGGCCGTCCTTTGGATTCGCATCACGTGTGCCGGCGTCCGACTCCGATCAGCCCGTCAAAGAGAGCAGTGCCGCCGCTAATCGTGTCTCGTGAGGGCCACCGCCTCGTCCTCGGCCGCGGCGAAATAGATCGCCGAACCCCCACGAAACCCGAGTTAAGGCGCTCGCTGGCTGTACGACCGCGGAGTGCCAGCCCACGGCGATCTGACCAGTGACCATCACGCACGGCGGCCGGCGGCCGGCGGCGGGCCTTCCTCTCGGGCCGCGGCAGCCCGCGCCGGACGACGGTGAGCGAAAGGCACCCCGGCCCGCTGGTGCCTCGGCGAATGGCGTGCCTCCGCCAAACGATCAATGGCTGGAACTGAGCTGTTAGTATTAATCGTCATTTACTCGTGCATCGCTGTGTTGGTTTCCTACGGTGCTGTCTGGGAGAACCGGAGCCTGCTGCCTTGGCAATCAAACCGATGAAGAGAATCATAAAGCAATCAGTCATAGACTGTCCTTCTCGAGATCCAAGGTTTGCCGTGGACACGAAATTTTCGGAGCTTTTCGCGCCGGAAAACTCGTTGCTGTTCATGCGACGAGAGTCCGCCTTGAAGACGGCGATGTTGAACGAGGCAAACGCGAAACGCCGAAGTGAAAACACCGCGTTATGATCGCAACAAAGCAATGCTCACCATGGGATCGATCCTTTGAATTCTGTGATTGCTTTGACAGCCATGCTATTTTCCATGTCCAAAATATGCCATGGCATTTCAGTGAAGACAAATTCAGCAGCCCTTAATTTTTTTTAAAACAATAAGCATTCCAAATAGTAGCAGAACAAACTTTGATCGATTTCGGCATCAATCAACCGCCTCTCTGAACCTCCGGAAATGAACACCTGAAAGAGACGTTCGGAACAATCACATGAATTTTACTTCTCCATTTCGTATCAACGCCACATGAGAAGCACTCGTAACTCCATCTTTTATGGTTCGCGTATCAAGTCCGCAGAGTTTGCGATGCCGTACTAGAATCCATATATTTATGCGGGAGCGCTCTACAAAGTCAATGCACGCACGTCACATCAGCCCTCATCGCCGTCGATGTTTCAGTGTCACTTCTTGGGGGTCATAATTCCAAGACTGGAGCAGCACTGAACGATCGGTCAACCCGGCACGTCTCCCAACGGGGAGCGAAGCAAGGAGTAAACGCTCTAGTTTAACAACAACCCAAAAAAAATAAGGTCATTAAGCTAAGTGTCCCCTATCTAGCTGCATTATCAAAGTGCTACTACTAGTAAGTGTCTCGGACGTCGTGACGCACATTATTTAACAGTTCTATTATCCAGGGTTTCAGAATCTTCCTTCGACTTGAACTGGATTTTTGCATGGGTTCTTGTCGCTGCTGCATCCAAGTTAGTAGTACAATGAAGCGGATCTGCTGTGCGTGCGCGCCGCGAAGGGAAGGCACCAAACCGGTGGTGGGCATGGTTTGCCCGGCCTCTGCTTGCCCGTTTGAGGGGGAGGGGATGGCGGGATACAAAGTCCAACCCGCGCCGCCCGTGGGTAGAAGGAAGGAAGTCTTGGGTTTGATCTCTCGGTTTTGGATCCCGGTACCCTTATCACATTTGGGGACGCCGCCGAGGATTTTAATGCCGCGTCATCGCTTTCCACGCTGCAGCTGGTGCAGTTTTCGCATCGAGAGCAGGATCCGACCCGTTTCTAATTTGTCATTTCAGCAGAGGGTTTTACTTGTAGTACTGTGTGAAATTCATTATCATTATCTGAAACAGAATACTGTTGATGGGGCATTTGTTCTTTGCTCTGATGTGGCAACTGCCAAACAGTCACAGAAAATGTTCACTATAGCAATAAAAATAAAAAAAATATGCTGCCAAACAATTGTGCGTATCGAATCCCTCTTTCTCTACGAGAAATACACCGGGGGTACGGTTTTTCGCTGTAACAAATCGAAAATGGAGGACAGAAATAGTAAGAAATTGTTTCGGTGAAAACGTCCTAATGCAGGAGTACTCGTACAATTGTTCGCGGGCGGCAAGAAAAGTCAATGGAACCGACCCGTTTTGGGCCTTAAATGGCTCCAGCTGTTCCCACCCAAACCCACGAAAGCAACAGTAGGGCCTCGAACCGAGCGGGTGGGGCCCTTTTAAATACTCCTCCGGCTCTTAATTCGCATCCCCGGGTATTAGTATTACTCCTCCCCGCCAACCGCTCCTCTCCCCTTCTTCCCTCGTCGTCCCGCTCCCACTGATCCCTGCGTCTTCATCTCTCGATTTTCCAAGGTCGCATCCATTTCCACACGCGCAAGCGCAGCAACGCGAACACGAGGAGCGAGGTCTCTGTTCACATGCTGCTCCCTGCTTCTCTCAGGCCTTTCTCTGTTTCTTTCAGAATTCAGAGGTGAGAGTTAAGGAACGGAATTAATGGAGCCAGGAGCTCACTTCCTTTTCTTCCTCCGCCGCACAGCGAGCGCCGCGCCTCCTGAGCTGTAGTGGTGGTGGCGTCCTGCTGCTTCGCTAGGACCAGCCGAGATTACTGCTCGTGTACCTCCAATACTGCCGCACTATTTCCTGCACTGGATCGACGCTATATAGCGCCTAGGAGTAGCTTGTTAACTTGGTTCTCTCTCGTGGTGGTTCTGCCGCTAGTCCACGTGCTCACAGTCCAGCGGATTGCGCTCGAAGCAACCGGCCGTCCGCCCGGAGGCACGGCAGAGGGTTGCGTGTGCGTGGTGTCCGCGCCGCCATGGACTTCGGCGACGACGTCGTGGAGGGTGGCTCCGACTCCCAGCGCCGCAAGAAGAGATACCACCGCCACACGCCGCGCCAGATTCAGCAGCTCGAGGCGTGCGTGCTAATTCTTTCCTTCCTTCATTGTTTTCATGGTGGATTCATGGCTGAGTGTCAGTAAAATGCATGCAGGATGTTCAAGGAGTGCCCGCACCCGGACGAGAACCAGAGGATGCAGCTGAGCCGCGAGCTGGGGCTGGAGCCGCGGCAGATCAAGTTCTGGTTCCAGAACCGCCGGACGCAGATGAAGGTACGTATTCAAGTCACAGCTAGTACTTGCCATGATCTTTTAAACGTTTCCTTGTGTTTCATGCCATAATAGTTCCGCGTTGATGATGTTTTGGCCTGGATTATCGCAGGCACAGCACGAGCGCGCGGACAACTGCTTCCTCCGCGCGGAGAACGACAAGATCCGCTGCGAGAATATCGTCATGCGCGAGGCTCTCTGCAACGTCATCTGCCCCAGCTGCGGCGCCCCGCCTGTCGCTGACGACTACTTCGACGAGCAGAAGCTGCGCATGGAGAACGCGCGCCTCAAAGAAGAGGCAAGCCACTCTTACCTTCCTCCTCTGATCGCTTGATTCCCATTGCATTGCTGCTTACACTGACCACTGACCACTGACCACGATGCGCGCAGCTTGACCGGGTGTCGAGCCTGACGTCCAAGTACCTGGGTCGGCCCATCACGCAGCTGCCGCCGGTGCAGCCGCTGTCCATGACGTCGCCGGACCTGTCCGTCGGCGGGCTCGGGAGCCCGGCGGCGCTGGGGCCGTCGCTGGACCTGGACCTCCTCAGCGGGGCCTCGTCGGGGCTGGCGTTCCAGCTCCCGACGCCTGTGTCGGACATGGAGCGGCCCATGATGGCCGAGATGGCCACGCGCGCCATGGACGAGCTCATCAGGATGGCGCAGGCCGGTGACCACCTCTGGGTCAAGACGGGCGGCGGACCCGACGGACGCGACGTGCTCAACGTCGACACGTACGACAGCATCTTCGTCAAGCCCGGGAGCTCGTTCCGCGGCCCGGACGTTCACGTCGAGGGATCCCGTGACTCGGGCCTCGTCTTCATGGGCGCCATCGGGCTCGTCGATTTGTTCATGGACTCGGTAACTCGCGAACCTTTTTTTCCATTTTTTTAACGGTGTGAATTTTTCTTTTTGTTTCAAAAAAAGTAGTACTAGGATTACTTTTTTTCACCATCGAAATGGTTTGCGTGACGTGCACTGGGCCACTGGCCACTGTTTTCTGCAGAGCAAGTGGATGGAGTTCTTCCCTACCATCGTGTCCAAGGCGCGTACAATCGATGTCCTGGTGAATGGCATGGCCGGGCGGAGCGAGTCACTGGTCCTGGTAACAATCACAAGCTCGATCGATCCTTCGGTTATGTCACGTCGAACGAGTCGTCCTTGGCTCGATTCCTCGAGTAATTTTGCGCATTCGTGCAGATATACGAGGAGCTGCACGTGATGTCGCCGGTCGTCCCGACGCGCGAGTTCTGCTTCCTCCGCTACTGCCGGCAGATCGAGCACGGCCTGTGGGCGATCGCCGACATCTCGGTCGACCTGCCGCAGCGCGACGCCCGGTTCGGCGCGCCGCCCCATCGCTCGTGCCGCATGCCCTCGGGCTGCCTCATCGCGGACATGGCAAATGGCTACTCCAAGGTTGGTTCACGTCCTCTTTTTCCCCCCATACGTCCATGTGCATTGCCGCGAGCTGTACGCATGCAATGTGGTTGGTTGGTTTCCTGATCTGCCTGCCATTTGGATTTTGTTGTTGAGCGAATTCAGGTGACCTGGGTCGAGCACATGGAGGTCGAGGACAGGGTTCCCGTCCACGTGCTGTACCGCGACATCGTCCTGAGCGGCGCGGCGTTCGGGGCGCACCGGTGGCTCGCGGCGCTGCAGAGGGCGTGCGAACGGTACGCGTGCCTCGTCACGGCCGGGATTCCGCACCGGGAGATTGCAGGAGGTTTGTGAGCCGTGCTAACTCAGTGATTTGGCTCTAGTACTAGGAATTGCTATGGCAAAAAGGATCAGGTTCATTTCGATGGTTCGCAGTGACGCCGGAAGGGAAGCGGAGCATGATGAAGCTGTCCCAGCGGATGGTGAGCGGCTTCTGCGCGAGCTTGAGCGCGTCGCAGCTCCACCAGTGGAGGACGCTGTCGGGGCCCAACGACGTGGGCGTCCGCGTGATGGTGCACCGCAGCACGGACCCCGGCCAGCCCAGCGGCGTGGTGCTCAGCGCCGCCACCTCCATCTGGCTGCCGGTCCCTTGCGAACGGGTGTTCGCCTTCGTCCAAGACGAGAACACGCGATCTCAGGTTCCTTGCCGCCGCCGCCTCCAGAATTCTGATTATTTTTGTGGGAGTACCTTCCAAAAAATGTGCATTCTGACTTTTGCTCGTCGCATCTCGGGTTTTTTTTTTTGGCAGTGGGACGTGCTGTCGCACGGTAACCCAGTGCAGGAGGCATCGCGCATCCCCAACGGATCGCACCCAGGGAATTGCGTCTCCTTGTTAAGAGTAAGCACCACCCATTCTTCATCTTGTTCTTGACAGACTAGTATGAAACTTCGGTGTTTGATAATGAAACTTAAAACGCAATGCATGTGTGTCCAGGGCCTGAACGCGAGCCAGAACAGCATGCTGATCCTTCAGGAGAGCTGCACCGACGCGTCGGGCTCGCTGGTGGTGTACGCGCCGATCGACATCCCTGCGGCGAACGTGGTGATGAGCGGGGAGGACCCGTCCGCGATCCCGCTCCTGCCGTCCGGCTTCACCATCCTCCCCGACGGCCTTCCTGGCGCGTCTTCGAGCTCCGGCCCGTCCGCCGGCGGGTCGCTGGTGACGGTGGCGTTCCAGATCCTGGTGAGCAGCCTGCCGTCGTCGAAGCTGAACGCGGAGTCGGTGGCCACGGTCAACAACCTCATCAGCACCACAGTGGAGCAAATTAAGGCGGCCTTGAATTGCGCCAGCCATTGATGACGGAGCCCGGGCGGGGCTGCTCGACCGAATTGAGTGCGTGCGTGCATGCAAGCTGCCTCCCTTCCCCCCACTGCCCTGCGTAGGTCTCCGCCGGTTGCCTGCTGCTGCGGAGGAGTGAATTCCCTCTTCAAGGCGCTGGCTTGCTCGCCATGAGAGGTCTCGGTTGGTTGGGAGGTTTCAATGCTCGCCTCGCCCATTCAAGGCGAGCGGGGCTGCTTGCTGCCGTGGTGTCGCTCGCGCCCCTGGCTGGGGTTCACCCGCCGTCCGATCCATGCCTCATTCACCTCTTTCTGTCCACCTCAATCTTCCAGTAACAGGTTTGAAGTTTCTTGCTTGCTATTGCTACTAGGCTTTGCATGAAACGACGGAGTCAAGAACGCACCATGCACGTCAATTTCCTCTTGCTGCCTTCATTCATCAGCTCACTCCTTCCCTACACATATTTCTTGCCATCCATTTCCGCCACCATCTACTACTCCGTACTAGTTTGTTTTATCAGCCAGCAGAGGATGATGAATGGTTCGGGTATTGACTTCTGTCTAAAGTGCGTCAAAGTCTTTTACTGTATCAATTAATGAACATTATTCTCTTCTTTTTTAAGATAAATGGAAATAAGTAACTGTCCCAGACTGCCTTGAATTGGTTTGTTTCTTCCTTTCGCTCTCACTCACACTGCTTTGATTTGTGATCTGTTTGGCTCGAGGAATCTGCCATGATTGCTGATATGAGCCGCTTGTCGAATTGCGAAGAGACTTTGCGATGGCTCATGCTTTCAATAAGCAGTTATTCTTGCCCACCTGCCGGATGCCATTGCGCCCAAGCATGAATGATGTTTTAGGAGTAACTACAAAATGGTGTACGTGGGTGTTCAGGCTTCAGAGCGCAGGCAGGCTGTATGGAGGGGCCGCCGCCATTGAATCGCGATGCTTTATTTTGCTTGCATCGCGTCCTCCTCGCTGGTACTCTATCAATTGCTGCCCTATTAATACGTTGGGGGACGGTGGTTGAGAGGAGTCGCCATTCCGTGGCCGAGGCGATCACTGCAGCCTGGAGAGGCAGGCGGCCATTGACATTTTGAGCAGCTGCGTTGTCGCTAAAATGATCTCTTGTTACAGCATTGGACGGTCTTCAGTGCCCAGGAATACCATACGCTTCCGTCATCAGTCAATAAGCACATGAGATTTTTTTGCCGTCGCTCCATGATTCAGAATTTCAGATGACCGTTCTACGTCAGTGACCCAGATCAATGTAAAGCCCACAAGACGCTATAAGGCCTCGCCTGGGCCCAACACATGCTTGATCGATACTAGTAATATTTTCATCTTTTGTTTCTCCCAGTTGTTTTCCCTCCTTTTCTTTTCAGTATTGCAGTTTCATGACAGCTCCAGAGCTGTGGGAGTGTTGTTCAAGTTTAATGCTTCCTTTAAATATACCTTGCAGCGCCTTAATGCAGCTACCACTTCCATTGCATGCAGTGTAATGACAGGTCCAAACTGTTATTAATGTGGCAGATGGCGACTCATGATTAATAATGCGGTCCAGCCTCTTTGGAGCGACGGCGAAGAAAAAATATTAAAAGACTTGATCCAGTCTTTTATTAGCAGCTACCGACCCTTATTAGTAGTGGTGGCCATGCAGGAAACGGAAACGTACATGGTTATCTGGATTGAATACATGCGCGGAGAGCCGTAGCGTTACGAACATATGCTCAGATCAGATCCGTCGTCAGCTCCATGGAGATACAGAGGCGCAGGTCGTGGTGGTTTTCGAGGAGGAGGCTTCTCTGGTGGAGGATGAAAGAAGAAGAGGCATGACTTGTAATTTAATCAACAGGCTAGAGAGGGATTCAAATAAAATTTGTAATTTAAAACACGTAAATTTCCCATTCCTTTTTTTCTTGAAATGTTCCATTTTGATAAGACTCGAAACATCATTTCCAGTTTCAAAAAATTTCTTCATGTCGATTTCCGGGCCCCATAAGAACCGTGTCACAAACGGCCCAGGATTATTCGCTCCAGGCACCCTCCTGGGCTGTAAGGACAAAATAAGCCCAATGTATCTGGAACACATAAACATTACGCAGCCCAGTACATTTGCGTAAGAGAAAGGCCTGCTTAAACGGAACGAACACGGCCCCATCCGTCAGGTAGCCACTAGCCACAACCTTCCTCTCTCGAGTTCCCCTGTCTCGGGCACTCGCCATGGAGCTCTCGCCGGAGCAGTCTCCGTCGACCACCCCTACCACCGCCGTCCCAGCTGCCGTCGATGGAGACGAGCCAAGTCCTCCTACCAACTCATCCTCTCTATTCCCTCTCTTCCCCCTCGCCTCCGCAACTTCCGCGCCCACCACCGAATCCCAGTGGCTCTCGAACCCTAGCTTCTCTTTCGATGCCTCCTCCTTGAACATCCCGGCTGCTGCCTCGTCGTCGGTACCGCTGCCGTTGAGCCCTTCGTCCGACGAGGACGTGGCGCCGCGGCCCGCACCTGCCAAGTACGAGCTGGTGCCCTCATCGCCGTCTGCTTCCGACGAGGATAAGGGGTCGCGGAGGAAGGTGCGGGGGAGGAGGAAGAGGAAACGAGAGAAGGAGCGGTACGGTGGTGCTGCGGCCTCGCGGAAGCCTGGGGTTCATGCCTGGGCTGGGTCGGACACGAAGCCAGCCAAGGATTACTATGTCGACGCCAAGGGCGATCATGATAACCTAGCTTTTGGATCCCTCTACAGGTCAGACTTTTGCTTGTGAATATGAAAATGCGTAGCTGATTATTGAGCTGTAGCAAACCTTTAGTCCTTATCTCTAGTGCCTACGGTTTAAGTGACTATTCAAGACACTCTCTAGTGCTAATGCTTATCTTATTTATGCGTAGCAATCTATTTATACGATCTCATTGTGACTGCATATTTTCCTTTTTAGAGTTTTAGGTGTGGTACGTTACAATCTGTAGGTGTGTGGACTATTTTTCATTGTTTATTCGTGCTGGTATCAAAGTTTACAGCATCATGTTTGACTTGTAGTTGCAAAGCTAAACGATTTTTTTTGTTACTGAGTCCTAGGTTAATCCCTCCGAATTTCTTTCCCAAAGTTATTGTTACTTAAATTTGTGGAGCATTTACCATTATATCCAGAATGGTATCTTATAGCATAGACATGATTAGTCTCCTCCCACGTTGAATGAACTATAATGCTATCTTATATAATAGTTATTTGTATCTTCTTTAGATTTGTGACGTACTATAAGTCAATTTCTGGCACCTTTGATTGTTTGTATGGAGGGATTGCCTCTGGAAATATGAGTTTCCTAAATAATGTTGCCATAACATTATAACAATGTTTCTTTGTATGGCCAAGTTGACCTATAACTATAAGTTGCCTATCCCTATCACGATGATAAATATCTCCATTATCATGTCAATTATAATATCGCCAATAAGGGGAGAATGTACAACATGACTGCCAAATAAAACTCGGCAACCAGACTGGTTTGATTGGTATAGCATGGCCAGCAGCATGTAGAGTGGCCGTAAGCTAAAACGTCCAGTTTGTTCATGATAGGTACACTGTCACTGCTTTACGAAGTTCTGTTTTTCATCTTTACCATTGTTTTGCTACGTATATGCATCAGCAAATCCTAAATATTCTAATCCAGCCTTCACTTCTGTTTACTTTAACTCATCTGCCTTTATATCTTCTAGTTCTATCTTCATTTCTCTTTTTTAGAACTTATTGGGATGACATATTTTTGCTTTGTTGCTAAAGTTTAACACCTCAAGAAATTTGCAGAATGGATATTGCACGGTACAAACCTCACAGTAAACTGGGGGCACACGTTTTGAATCGCTTCAGATTTTATAACTGGGAGCGTGGTTCATCAAATATGGATATAGACTCAGATTTAGATGGACTGGATAGCAAAGTAAGAGCTGGGGGTCGTTACTACTCGGCAAAGTTTGCAGTTTATGAAAGAAACAAAGGTTTCAAACACCTGAAAGTTTTTAAGAGTGATGCCTTTGCAATGCCCACTGAAGATTTTGTCCCCTTAGATACAGTTTCACTACCGGTGAAAAGCACAAATGTGGAACAAGAGCTTGAGGAATCCTGGGAAGATGAAATAATTCGCAAGACAAGAGAATTCAACAAGATGTCTCGAGAACGTCCTCACGATGAAAAAGTTTGGTTGGCGTTTGCTCAATTTCAGGTATTAGAAATTTCTAGTATTATGGTAGATAATATTTGTCTCAACAAGTTACATGTATTCACTAGTACTGCATTATCGCCTGATGTTTTCCTTTTTGTTTGGTCAGATATTTTGAACTTCCAAACGCTAATTATATTCACTGTTGTTGTATCTCAGGACAAAGTTGCTAGTACTCAGCCACAGAAAGCAGCACGTTTGCAGACTACCGAAAGGAAAATTAGCATACTGGAGAATGCAGTGGATCTTAATCCAGATAATGAGGAATTGTTGCTTTGCCTTTTGAAGTCATATGGTGAGAGGGATAGCACGGAGGCTCTCTTGGGGAAATGGGAGCAGATACTTACAAAACACCCAGATAGCTGCAAGTTGTGGAAGGAGTATCTACATTTATGCCAAGGGGAATTCTCCAGATTCAAAGTTCCAGAAATACGGAAGTCTTATTCATTTGCTGTACAGGCGCTATCTGCAGCATGCACCAAGCTCTGTAGGCAGGTTTAGCTTCAGTGTTTCATTATAAAGTTAAGCCTGTCTGCTTCCTTCGCGCCTTCAAAAATGTCGCTAATGTTTTCTTTTGTTTGGTTTTTACACAGGATGATAGGAATACTGATCCCAAGGCATCATATCCTTCTTTAGTTCAACTTGAACTTGGTTTAGTGGATGTATTTGTAAATCTCTGCCGATTTGAATGGCAGACAGGACATCGAGAATTAGCAACTGGGCTATTTCAGGCTCAAATAGAGTATAGCTTATTCACCCCTCCCCTTTATCTAACTACATCCAGTAAGCAAAGGCTCTTTGAGCACTTTTGGAACAGTGCTGGTGCTAGAGTAGGGGAAGACGGTGCTCTTGGATGGTCTGCATGGTTAGCAAAAGATGAGGAGAGTAGACAAAATATGGCTATGCAAGGAAGTTCACAAGAGACTGAAGTAGGGGGGTGGAGTGGTTGGTTTGATCCTTCTCTAAGAAGCAGTGATACAAATGATTCGTCCAACAAAACGCTAGAACCATCATCAGCTAATGGAAATGATGCAGAGGACCTAGATGCTGAAGACACACCTGCACAAGATGATGTTGAATCCTTGCTGAAAAAGCTTGGAATCGATGTAGATGCAGAGTCAAATAGTGAAGTTAAAGATGCAAAAACTTGGAATAGATGGTCCTTGATGGAGTTATCAAGGGACAATGAACAATGGATGCCTCTTCGCGAAAAACCAGGTACTTGGGAGTTCATGCCCATTTATCTTTATTCAGTACGCTTATTTGTTTACCTCACTCAATGCTAGCACTTTTGTATTTTTAGGAATAGAACCGATCCAGTCTGGTGATGGTCCATCAGGAGACGATGAGGAACGTCTTTCTAGAGTAATCTTATTTGAGGATATTATTGAGTTCCTTTTCTCTTTATCTTCAGAGGAAGCGCGCTTTTCTCTGATATGCCAATTTATCGATTTCTTTGGTGGCAAAATTTCTAGATGGTACTTTTTCCCCGACTTTCCATGTCTATATGGTCACCCTTTTTTATACAAACAGAACTTAGCTCAGTGCCATTTTCTTTTCTCTCAAAAATATAGTGGATGCATCCTTCATGTACACGTTGCTCCACATAGCTGAGTGTTGTGCAGTCGGTTGGTGGTCCACGCTCCAGGCTCTGGTCCTTGTCTGCTGTGTTTGATTTCGTTTTCGATGGAAAATTTTTCTAGTTGCTTCTAGGTATTCCTATTTAGTTTTCTCAATGAGCCGAAGCAGACATTGAACATATTGATATCTGTAACCACTTACTATGTAACAGAGCTTGGCCTACTCTACAACTATTTATTGACATTTCCCAATTATTTTATGTTTGTTTCAGGGTATTGATATACACGTAGGGCACCCAAGTTGGTGCTCCTTTGGCATGAGTTTGGCTGCTATTTATCCTTTACTTTTTCTTTTTGTCATTGTTCCTTCTTGGTTGGTCAATGTTTTATTTTTGGTCGTAGTTTGCTAGTTATATGTGAATCACCACATAGTGGTACTTATGTTTGCTTTGACTTTTAACTCCTCGCCAAGCAGAGGCAATTGGAGCCAACACTAGCTTTCACAACTCCCCCCATTTTGATTTTTTCATGTATTGTCTGTCAAATAGTTCATCGCCAATTCTTTTATTTCCAGGACATCCACAAACAGTTCAAGTTGGCTTGATAGAATTTTGAGTTTAGAGATGATTGCTGATGATATTTTGGAAGATCTCAATGCTATATCTGATCTCTTAAGAAAGGACCAAGATTCAAGTCGTTACAAACTGGATTTTTTACTAGGAAGCATGCATGATCCTTCTCAAAGGCCTGGCCTAGTGATGTTTCTGAGAAATGCCATACTGCTTTTCCTTAATGTTTTCCCTCGTAATCACATCTTGGAGGAAGCCTTGCTTATTACTACAACATGTAGTGCTCAAGAGAATTCTATGCCCGCCCCTTCTAATGTATCACGGGCTTTGGCCAAAAATTTGTTGAAGAGAGATAGACAGGTATGATGTCTGATTTTTTATTTGCTTGAATCACTTTATTTTGGAGTGCAGCATATTAAAAGCTAGAAGACAATAAAGTACTGTTCTGTCTTTTTTTTTTGAATAGCAGGCTCATACATTTGTCATGTGTTGTTACTCAGTGTAATCTGCATTCTTAAATAGACAAACTGAACCATATACTTTTAGAATGAAAAAGAAGCCAAGATAGCTAGAAATTTATGGCCAAATTAATTTTCTTAATCATCTTCATTGTTTTGTCGAAGGAGAGCCCTGGTGCAGCGTTAAAGCTGTTGCCTTGTGGCCGTAACGTCACGGGTTTGAGTCCTAGGAACAACCTCTTGCATCAATGCATGGAAAGGCTGTGTACAAAAGACTCAAATGGTCGGACCCTGAGCGAGCAGGAGCTACGTGCACCGGGCTGCTCTTTTTATCTTAATTGGTTTGTCTTTTGTAAAACTTTTGTTTACTTTTTCTTGATTCGAGAACTCTAGGTGTACCCTTCCATTTTTGATGTGTTATTTACCCTTTTTTTTCTCAAAAGAAATGCTGCAGTCACTATGTTGCTTGGAAAATTCTGAATATTATGCTTTGGCTAGATCATGAACATGGCAGTGTATAATTATTATAACCTTATACCATTAATTATTTGTTTGGTAGGACCTTTTGCTTTGTGGGATATATGCCCGAACTGAAGCTATGCATGGTAATATTGAACAAGCAAGGAAGATATTTGACATGGCACTGTTGTCCACTGAAACAACTACTGAGGTAAAAAAACCAAAGTAAATGTAATTTTAACAAAGCTCGTATAGTCAATTCCAGTTAATGTTACAGATTTTGAAGTTGTCATGCTAACAAGCATGCTCGTATGGTCAGTTCCAATTAATTTTAGTGATTTTGAATTTGAAGTTGTAATGCGGCAATGCTGGTGGGGTTGGTTCCAATTAATGTCCTGAATGCATTCTATCGAGCATTAAGTTTTCTGTTGTTAAGGGCTAATGTGTTCACACTTTGTTTGGGTAGGACATTGTGCTACAGTAGATCAATTCCAGTCTAAAATGGACGTAGTTTAGAATGTTTGTTTCAGACTTATGATGTTTTGTTTTGGCCAAAAAATGTTGAAACCTAAAGTTCCATGGAGCTAAAACAAGTATTTAGGACTGTGGCAAACATGAGCCTTGATGGAAGTTGTATTATCTATACCCTCCAATCATCTTAGCTCCTATTAAGGGTTACTAAGGGACAAATATAATCTGCTTAGAGTGAGGACATATTTATGAAGAAAGAGTAGATGATGTACATGCACTGAGGGAGGCAACACTGTGGTAACACGGTCATTTCACGTGCATGGTTTGATTGGAGTTGTCTCCTTTCAGATTTCACTACCTTCAGGGAATCTCAACCAGTGACTTCGATTTTTTTTTTTGTTGTTTTTAACTTTAGTCCATGTTTGACATTTGATGCTCTCCTGATCAGGATCTTAGGAAGAAGGTTCCTATTCTTTATTTTTGGTACGCTGAGATGGAGATAGCAGTGTCTACTTCAAGAAACAACTCTGACTCGGTGGATCGAGCAATTTATATTTTGTCCTGCTTAGGGAGCAATGTGAAATTTTCTCCTTTTGTTAGCCCTATATCGAGGCCTCAGGTCTTGAGGGCGCGCCAAGGGTTTAAAGAGCAGATTAGAAGTTTACGATCTGCTTTTGATTGTGGTGGTATCAAAGAAGAAACTGTTGCTCTGATCTGCTCCGCCTCTTTGTTTGAAAGTATGACATCTGGCTATTCTTCAGGTCTTGAAGTGATAGAAGAGATCTTTCCTATTGCATTTTCAGGTACTTTATTCTTATCTTAAATGTTTTGTTTTGCCCTTTTTTGCTTTATGACTTCATTTTTATCTTGCTTTACAATATCTGCAAAACTGAGCATTTCGTCAGCAAACCTTACTAACTGTTTCAAGTTTTGCTCAGAGAATAATCATAGCTTGGAATTTGAAGGTTTGTGGGTGCATTACGTCAAACTGTTTCAGAAACATCTTACTCAGTTGAGTTTCTCAAGGGTCTGTCCTACTGTATCACAAGGGATGCAAAAGTACCCGTACAATCCTAAATCATATGCAGCGATGTTAACCCTGAGCTGTCTTTATAGCGTATCCAATAATCTGCGTCTAACACTTGACAAATGTTGTGAAAGGTGAATTTGCTTATCCTTTCCAACTTCTTTTCTCTCTATGTTGCTTTACTTTTTTATATATAGATATTACATGTTTGTTACTGCCTGATACTTTCACACTTGGCGTAAGTATAGACCGGGGGGGGGGGGGGGCCTG